>JAPYZK010005838.1:0-10879 GCA_030522785.1 Platygaster equestris
ATTGTGCAGGATTTTATGTAATTCTGAAAAATCCAAAAAATTGCCAAGTATATTTGTCGATACTTTCAAGTATTATCGAGTATTCATCTGTATTCGTAGCCCTCAAAATATCAAAAGAATATGAATTAAAATCCTAGAATTTTCCACGATTGTGAAGAGAACTAAAATAGTATTCAAGTATTTTATAGAATTTCAGAAATTCAAAAAATTGCTCATTATATTTTTCTACACTTTCAAGTATTATCGAGTATTCACCACTGTTCGTAAACCTCCAAATATTGGACGAACGCGAACAAAAATCCTAGAATTTCGAAAACTTCCCCAAACGTATAAAATCTATCGACAGCCGAGGACGGTCCTCGTTCTCACCCCGAGTCCTTGCCAAACGGCGAAAGGAGCGACGTCGCAGCTGGGGCGAGAACGCGATATACCTCGGACGTGTATAGAGAAAACCCTCGGGGTTGGGTATGAGAAGGGCAGGGAAAATAGTTTTGTGGATGCGCGAACGCGGTAATCGGGATGGAAGAGTTGATTGCTGCTCTTGTTGCTGCTACTGCTATTGCTGCTGCCGTTCCGGGGGCGGTCGGGGGAAGGGACGGCGGCGGCGGCGGCGGGCGTAAAATGGGGGAAAGGGGCGGTGGTGGAAAGCTAGGGGTTGAAGCAGCTGAGAGCAACGCGAGTAGGTCACAGCGTCAACCACGGTTGGAGTCCGCGCGCGTAGTTAAGGGCTCGGGAGTGCCTGTCGATACATCGATGACGATAACGAGCGGATCGTGCGTTTCGTAATTGTGCCTATTTTTCTACGTCCCGAAGGGGGGACGGTAAACAAAACGATAATAAGAGCTCGAAAAGGAGGGGGAAACGGAATATCCCGGGTGTTGTTCCCGCTCGGCGATACAGCACCTATGAGTGCCCGTGCTTGGAAATGTCCGGGTAGTTTCCCGTCGAAAACAACGACGTTTCTGGCAATCGATTGTTTCCTCGTCTCGAGACGACACCGCCGGGACGTTCGCTGACACCGTTGAGGACGACACCGTGATTGCGCATCGTCCCGGGGAACGAGGATAAGATACCAAGTTGACAACCATACAACGACCGCGGCCTTTATTCCCCCGTCTCTCCCCCGTTGTTGATAAACGTTGTTGCCGTTGAATTTTGCATTATACACGCACACCCGGTTGTTGATCGTTGTCTGTTACCAGGAATAATAACAAAGACAAATACGCCGTTGCGTAAGAAGCCGTTATCGATTCGGATCCGAGGTTGAAACTCGGAAAATCATCGCAAAAGTAGGTCGGTGCCCGAAAAATCGACAAGTGCCTTTTCAAGGTCGGGTCGCATTATGAGCCGGGGGAAATAATAATCGGAAGGAAAGAAGCTGGGATATACTCGGGAAAATGGAGATGTCGGCGTCCGCCATGATCGACGGCCTCAAGAACAACCGCATCAGCAAATTGGCCTTGTCGAAATTTTTGTCCCAGAGCCTGTAAGTTGTGAAAAACACGGCGTAGTTTGTTTTCATGGAATTTTCATTGGGACGACGTTCCCACGTCACGTAATTGTACAATGGGTCGGGATTCGGGATAGGTACTTTCGAGGCCGGTTTAATGGAGTTCAAAACGAGGGTAGTTTTTAACTGCATTATATGTCCTGGTCGATATAACGATGTTACGTACGTCTTTCGGCCCTATAAAGCTTGCGGTATTGATATCGCGGGTTTGATGGAGTTGGCGAGTTGAATTATTGGGCTTTTTGGGGGAGATTCGGGAGAATGGGATTCATTATTCATCGTTATCATTATTTTTCGGGTTTGTTCGAGTTGCTTTGGGGAATGGGGGTTTTTATGGGCGTGGGTTTGAGGTTAATCTGTTGACGTGACCAGAGCTGAATTGACGACAGTTATGGGATGAATAGAGATATTTTTTGTTGTGTTCTGGGAGGTAATTTTGGTGGAATTGATGTTACTTGTGGGATGGGGAAGATTATTTGAATGGGTTTATTAGTGGGGGGGGGGGGGGGGGGGGGGGGGGGGATTTTTGGTTTGGGGGGAGCGGGTTCGTGTGGATTTTGGGGGTTTCCTCGGGTTTTTTTTGTGTGGAGAAGTTTGTTTTTGAAAATGTTTGAGGGTTGGAGGAGTGTTTTTTTGTTGATATTGTTGGTGGAAATTGCACAGGGAACAAAATGAATAGATTGGGTATTAAATTAGTATGAGATTGCAGAAATTTTTGTATGAAAAACTGAATGGAACTATAACTTGAAAAAAATGCATGCATCTAGAATAAATTATGAAAAAAGTCAAAAAGTCCTAAAATTTTTGACGTTTTGCGACTTGAGGAGATTTTTTTTCGGAACAAAAATTTACGTAAATGATACAATTTTAATTAAAGGCGATTGAGCAATCAAAAAAAAAATCACGTAGTTGCAAACTCTCAAACATTCGAAATTTGGTTTCTCTTTTGAGATGAAAAATTTTTCAGTTTGGGGAACCTGAATTTTTTGAATATATTTCGCAATATCCAACAATTTATTTTCTTAAAATTCGAAAAATTTCAAAAAAACCATCTTCTAGTTACCCATAATTTCTTCCGCCTCGTTAAAACTTCACTCTTGGTTAAAAAAAAGCAGATTATCGACAGTGGAGTAAAAAATCGTTCCCCTCCGCAAGTTTCCGTAAAAAAACCATTACGTGACTAATTAACGATTCTTCGTCCGATTTTCGATGATAAATGAACAAAGTTTTTCATCCAGGATGAAAATCTCTTTCGTGCTGACGAATCGCCGCGCCTTGTATAAATGTATTTGTTCCCGGGTGGAGACGGAAAATTAATTAACTTGTAATACGTACTCGTCACAATGAAATAACGAGCTCTTTCATACGCAAGCCACGTATTTCGTCGGAACAATTTTTTTCCTTTCCTGGGGATGCTTGATTATATCGGGAAATGACGGGTACGCAATTTTGATGATCGAGTTATCGTTACCTGATCGTTGTCTTGGAAATTTTCGAAAAAATTATTGCACCCCCCCTCCCCATGCAATATTACCGTTATAGTTGTTTATCTGGATTTATATCGAATTTTGAGTTCGAAAAACTCTTTGACTGAATTGTAAATTTTACGTATTTGACCATTTATGTAGATCCTAAGAATCAGAATAATGAAATCATTAATGATTGATATACACTAAGTTTTGAATTTTCGAACTTTTCGACTTTGGAAAATTTGTTAGTTTTCCTATTGGGTCGTATTTTTTACCATGATAGATGCAAAAGTGACGAACAAATCGGTGAAATATGTAGCGGTTTCAATGGAAAGTTTCGTAATTTTTGCCGAAGTTTTTCTTTGCTTCGCAAGTTTTTGGAATGTTCAGAAGGAAGCGTCGAGTCGAGTTCGGAGATCGCGCTCTCAATTTACAAATTACGGAGGGTAGTTAAGCGGTCGGGAACTTTACATTTTCCTGCCGAATAAATAGGACTGTGGCGTAGAAAATTCGAGGAGACTACGTTTTTTTTCATTAAAATTCGTCTTTTGCCTTGGGAGATTTGGTTCTTTGATTAGAGGGAGCTTCCTTTGAACTTAATTCAGAAAAATTCGGTCAACGAGTTGGAATGAATAGGGATAAACAGAAAATAGACCGAATAAAAGTGTGTTAATGAATAGAATGAGTTCGTGGAACGTGAAAAGGCTGAGAATGAATCGAAATATGCAAAACTTTGATGGAGATAAGACCAGAGTTTGTAAGAAGAATAAAAATTCAGATTTATGATTCATCGAGTTTGTATATCATTTGTAAATTGTGTGGAGAAGATTTTTTCAGATTCTGTCAAAATTATTCTCGTAGAATTTTATCATCAGTCATACTTCCAAAATTGAATTAATGTAGGATATTAAAGAATCATATATTTCGTTCAAAAAACGGAGAATATTGAAGATTGTCATATTAAACGTGAAAAATTCTGCCCTGAATAGAAAAAGCGTAATTTGTTTGTTATAAATAGTTGTCGTATCGGTTTATACCGGTATATAAACGAGTTTCGTGATCAATATCATATACACATAATCGTATGGTATCACGAAAGACAATTGATTTTTTCTACGCAACCTGTTCTACAAAATTTGATTGGATAGATGAAGGATAAGATGATAGGTTCTAATCATTTTGTAATTTTTCATCGATCGAGCGAAGCATTCGGATTTTAGAATTGGAAGTCAAAGAACTTCGATCGAAGACTCTCAATGTTTCATTTTGGAAAGTTTAGATTTTGAAGATTTCTAATCAAAGACAAAGTTCTCAGGCTAACCAATGGCCAATTTTTCCCCAAGCAATTTAAGCCCCAAGCAAGTTGAGACAATAGTAAACATTCGGAACGAGGACGAGTTTAATGGATAAAAAGTGTCGTCTGTAGAATCGACAGGAAACGGAAAAGTAATTAAATCGTTTCATAACAATGGAACTTAAACTCAAAGTACACTGTTTCGTTTTTATCCAATTTCCTGTTCAAACGCCATAATTTCGATTGTTATCGGACTTTGAAGAAGTTCCTTCCACTCGAAGTTTATCGCTAATTCGAGGAGAGCGATTGAACAGGGTGCATAAAAATGCAAACGGTATTATTACTGCAAAAGTTCGATTTGGAATAAGTAGAGCAGCACGGAAAGACTGGATAAAAAGTTTAACACTTGAGTGATATTATTCTATGTGAAATGTGAAATTGCAGTCTTTCGAATCTGAATTTGAGGAAGTTGACAATGAATGAATTTCTTATAGTATTTTTGAACAAGTGACAGTTTTGGGATTTTTTTCGAATTTTTAGAAAATAGTAGGGACAACTGTAAAAATTCAACGTGTGAGGGAATGGGAAAGAATTATACGTGTGAAATTGTACAATCACAACAAAATTGAACACGAATTCTCCAGATTAGAACATGTCAAAAAAAATCTCTAGCGTACGCAATTAAAAAAAAATGTGAACCACAATCGAGTGTGCTGACATATTTTTTGATTTTTCAGACCAGTTACACCAGCTACCGACGAAACAAGGTACATTTTACCTTGCACGATTTGCTCTCTTTCTCTCTACTCTGCCTTGTAGCTTTTACACGATTTGCATTTTAGAGTGAACACATAGATAAGAGCTTCGTCTCTGTTCCTAGTAACCTACTTACCAAATGTGGTATTTAATTCGACCATACATAGTTTTGATCAGGTGTAGTAACTGTAAGTGAACCAAATTATATCATACAAACGGTGTATGAACCGTACATGGCATATACTTACTATATATGCAAGCACGTAGCCAGGGAGGGAGCTGAGGGGGCTGAAGTCTCCTTCGAAAGTCTGGAAAATTCGAAAAATCTTGCACATTGCTGATAAGTATATATTATAGAAAAATATAGTGAAACAATACTGATTTTCACAAGTGTCAAAGTTTTCGAGAAACTTGATAATTTTTAACATTTTCAAAATTCTAAGATTTTCAACAATTTGGGGAATTTTCAGAGTTTGGAGGATTTCGAGAGTTTTACAAGTTTTGAGAAGTTTGAAAATTTTCGAAACTGCGAAAATTTTTCGAATTTCGAAGTAGTAAAATTTTAGGAAACTTTGATAATTCATGATATTTTTATAATTCTTGAAATTAGTAAAATTTTACGAATTCTCAACATTTCGAGAGACTTAATAATTTGGAATATATTCAACATTTCAAGATTTTTAACAATTTTGAGAATTTTCAAAGTTTGAAGTACTTTGAGGATTTTAGATGTTATTGGAATTGTGAACGTTTAAAAATTTCAAAATTTTCGCGAATTTCAGAGCTTTGAAGAAGTTTTAAGAATTCGGAAATTTTACAATATTTCCATCATTTTCGAAATTACGAAAATTTTACGAATTCTTCACATTTCGAGAAAATTGATAATTTGGAACATTTCAAGATTTTTATTTATTGAGAGAATTTCGGAAGTTTTTAGTATTCCGACAATATTCGGAATTCCAAAAGTTTTAGAAACTTCAGAGATTCAACAAGTTTCGAAAATCTCGAGAATGAAGGCAGTTTTCATAATTCTTTGAATTTTGAAAATTTTACGAATTTCTAAAATTTTGAAACACTTTCATTTAGTTAAAAGTCTTGAAACATTCTCAACATATTTTAAGGTTTTCGACTATTTTGATAGAATTCAAAATTCAGAGGATTTTGAAAAAGTTTCAGCTTTTTGGAATTTTGACAATTGTCAGAATGTTCAAAATTCTAGAGATTCGAAAAAGTTTTTAAAATTCTGAAAATTTACAATACCTCCATAATTATTCAAATTCTGAAAATTTTACGAATTTCTGAAACTTCGAGAAACTTGATAATTTCGAATTTCTTAAACATTCAAGATTTTTAACAATTTTGCCAATTTTCGAAGTTTGGAGTATTTTGAATTAAAAAGTCCACAAAAGTGTGACAGTTTCAAGGAACTTAAAAATTTAGATCATTTCAGAGATGTCAAAAAGTTTTGAAAATTCTGAAAAGTGTCGAAATCTTCATAATTCTCCAATAAAACTTCACTTTTCGAACTTGTTAAATTAATTTCGGGTAAAAATCTCCTTACCCCCCCCCCCCCCCCCCGAACGAAATATTCGGCTACGTTCTTATATATATGGTTTATTTTCGGTTACCAATGATTTTATGGTTGTCTTATATTCCACATTCAGTAAAAGTAACTAGGGATATGAAATGTGTGAAAAAGCACGATTTGATAGTCCAAAAAGGCACCATTTTAACATGTATGCTGATGAGAATGAGAACACGAGTAAATAGAACGTGAATTTTGGGGAAAATCAATATGCTTTTTGATTCCATTTGATTTTATTATCAAGTGTGAAATGGTCAGGTTTGAATTGAAACGGGATTTCTTTGTTCTATACACTCGCAAAATAATAATTATCCGCGTGAAACGTCGGAAAAACTAGAGTGAAGTTTTTTTCTCGCGCACAGAATTCTCGTAATGTCGTTTTCCCAGCTTTTCAGCACACGAAATTGCAATGCCACCTTGCAGGATGAATATAATGCAATGCTATGGGATGAACAAATTTTTTCGCTTCACCGATGCATCTTAAATGGTTGGCGAAATTAATTATTTAGTGCGTTGAGGGTCCAGAGCTTGCCATGATAATTCGTGCATATTTTTTAAACTTTTTTTTCGGAATGAACTTCCACGGAAAATTTGGGAGGGTTTCTAACTGAAAAACAGCAGGGAATCTGTTGCACTTGGATTGAATAGACACTTGAGATAGATTTTTGTGCTTTTTTCGAGAATCTCGAATTGTGGATATTTCGAAAACGTTTTGAAATTTTCGGGTAGTTTCAGTGGATTCCTGAAGAATCTGAAAATCTGTGAAGGTAGAGAAAAGTTATTCAAAATTTTTAGAAGGTTTCGAGAAATTATCGAATTTTCTAGTCTTTGAAATGTCTATAAATTATGGGATTAAGTCATCCAAAATGGTACGAATTCTTCACAATCATTCATTTTTTGGAATTCTGAACATTTCAGAATTTTATAATTTTGCAATGACTTTCATCAGTTATCATCCTTAAAATTTCGGAAAATTCGAACATTATTCCAAGCGAGTGTAAATTTGAAAAACCTTTGGAAATTTTAAAAATTTTAACGAAAAAACTTTTAACGGTGTCGCTTTGTTTACATGATAGGTCAACCATGAGGTTTTTTGCTACTTTTTCATACCAACATTCATAGTTCTCGCAATCAGCGAGTTGAAAGAATGGAGGCGTGCTCTTTAAATGGGAAATTTGTCGTCATTCGCGTTGGAATGATGCATTGACAACCTTAAATGTTGGCGATGAATAGAAGTGCACGGACTGAAAGGCACTTTGTTTCCCGCGAAACTCTACAGTGAAACAATCGACGAACAACCCTCGAAACGAATGCACGCGGGGGTAAAAATAGCCTCTTTTTGCGATCTGCGAAACTTATGCTTCAATTTAAACGAGACTTTAACGAGGGTAAAAAAAGGCGAAAAATGGGCGAGTCTTTTTATAGTTCAAAAACGAGTAGAATTTGACGTCATTCCAACTGAGAATCGGTGATTATATTTTTCAGTATCTGTTAGAATTGCGACAAGAGATATTTTAGATTTACATTGAAAATTTGGAATTGGGAATCACGTTAGTAAAGTTTATAGGGCTTCAAAATTTTCCGTCGGCGTGAATTAAAAAATCCGGACGGACGGGAAAATTTCCAGTGATGAATTCGAATTTTTTTACGTAATTCACTCAAGGTTTTTAACGAAGATTGAGCGCTCCAGTAATGTAATTACAGGAATTTGACATGAAAGCGAAGAGCGCATTTTTATCGGATTCGATAAAATGTGATGCCAAAGCTTTTGAGTGCACAAGTAATTGAGGAGTCTTTTGTGGTAATATTCACATTTGAATAGAGTATTGTTTCATTTTCGCGTCAAAATGTAATTTTATTCGTACAGAATTTTCATTTAATACAGTCTCGAATTTTACTCTCCATTATTGCATTAATTCCATATTTACCGAAGTATTTACATATTTGAATGCTTCCTCGTCCCTCAAGACTTTTTAGTATGATTCAGAAATAGTTTATTTTTCAACTAGTAAATAATTATTATCACAGTAGTTGCAAAATGTGCTTATTTTCGGGTCGTCATGCATTTATACTTGGTCTCGGTTCAAAGGTCGCGCGGCCAATTAATGGGGTTACATTAATGACGCGACTTTATTGGCTAATAATCGGTATTGATTGCGCTTGCAATTCAGCATCGGTTTCTCGCTCGCGAAATAATTAGTAACTGCAGTATTAGATTCAGCGCAAGACACATTATTAGCTTCCGTGGAATTCCAGCGCCAAAGTTGCGTTGGATAATTTATGCATCCTACGATAGCACAGATTTCGAGATGATTAAAAGCTTCCAAGATTTATAGAAGGCGAAAAGAAATCGATGGTGATGAATCCGGGATTCTAAGATTCGATTTTCGGAGCTTTTGAAATATTTTTCCGAAATGTCACAGGTACTTTATTCTAGGATTTTGAGTTGGGAAATGTGATAACGGAATTTTTATCATTTTTGGAAAGTTTGGGAAATTCATGGAACATTTTCTGTGGTTTCTCGTAAATGAAATTTTTTCTCATTTTTGTAATTTCTATGTAATCCAGAAATGTTCGAAGAATATTATGAATTTGGAGAGCTACACAAAAATTTTTTCGTTTTTCGTAAATAAATTAACGTGAATACAAATTCTTCAAACTTTCGTAATTTTCATGTATTCCAGAAATATTTAAAAAATATCGTAAATTCGAAACACAAACAAATTTTTATTGATCTTATTGTAATTCTCGAGAAACAATTCCAGAACTAAAAATTCAGAAAATTTTAAGTACATGCATTCGAGTCATTGCTACGTGTAGTACATGCATTTTCTTGTTAATTAATTTTCGCACACATTAAGTTTATGTGAGGTACTTTTTTTTTGGTTCTGACAATTATGGAGCTCGTGGTTTTTGCATCGATTTTTAAGTAACGAGAAGCGCCTGCGCTTTCGGACGCGAGTTACATGATTCAATGCGCCGGGTGAAAATGTGACATCCCGGCAAATTGGCGTTTGGCTTCGTTTTCGACTCGGATGCTGCTTCCATAAGCCAACGTTCACGTTTCCGGGAGAGTGCACTGAAAAAATCTGTCAAGCGACGCGATCCATTTGTCGGGGTCGTGGAAATACGGTTGGGTGGGTTGTAAAATAATTACACTTTGGAAAACGGAGATCAATCTATGATATGAATCTGATTAGATATCGAAAATTAGTTAAGTTCATTATTAATCAGATTTTGGGTAAGACTGGATCCAGTGAGACATATCAGTCTCTCGAAATTTGAATTCCCTGGGAAAAGTGTTGGAAAATGGTACTCGAGAATTGAAAATTCTGAGAATTTTATGATTTTTTTCGAAGTATCAAAAATTTTGAAGATCAGAATTTTTTGAGACTTGTAGAATTGGTTGATTAGAAAATTCGAGGTTTGGAAATTTTGGGATGAAAATTTGAAAATTCGATGGAATTTTAAATTAGAATTTCAGAATTTCGTGAAGGGGAAATTTTCATGTTCAGACAAGAAAAATGTTACGATTGAAACTTAAGACTCGAACATGTTTACTGTATAGTAACAAGTTTTTAACAGTTTTACATTTGAATTTGGAAATTCGATGATCTCAAAATGCAGAAAGTTTGAAAAAGTTAGAGATGTAACAAATGGTTGACATGGAAGTTTGATTTCGTAATTCTGGAAGTTTTACATTTTTGTTTTTCGTGAATTGAGAGATTTCGAATGATCTAAATTTTGAGAATTTTTAGTTTCATGATAAGAAGAAATTGCGAATATTCATAATTTCAAAATTGAATCATTGTACTAGAATATCGGAATTTACGAATACAAATGCTGCAAAATCGAAATTTGAGAATGTAAAATTCGAATAATTCAAGATTTCGTGATTAGAAAATTATTGAAAACTGTGCATTTACAACCACCTGAAAATTTGTCATTCGTAGGATATAAAAATTTTGAAGTTCACAAAATTTTTAATCTTGTTAATTTTTATCGTAGACCCAAATTTTTTTCAAATTTGCATGAACTTTGGAATTCATTAGCATTTTCAACACTCTCAAAACTCAAAATTCTTACAATTTTTGGAACATTGAAACTATATATTTTTCAAAATATCATAAAATTCACAACTCAATAATTATTCATAATTCTAGAACAAGGAAAATCACCGAATCTTCAAAAGTTCCCGAATTCCGAAACATTAAAAAACCTCACAATTATAAAACCCCAAAAATGTTCAACTTTCGAGCTTTAAA
>JAPYZK010005840.1:0-12470 GCA_030522785.1 Platygaster equestris
ATTTTTTTATAAAATGATGCATTCAAGATTTTCGAATCTCATAATTTGTATTCTTCGACAAAAAAAATTCCAACATTCAAAAAATTCTTACGTTTGATGAACTGCGAATTTCCCGAAAACTTTGGAATGTAAAAAGCTTCCTTGCAAAATTTCTGCGAAATTTTCAAAGCAGCTTGAAAAATAACTTTTTTTCAATTTTCATGCTTTCTTCACTTCTCCCATTTTTCACACTCGCAGATCAAAACCGGTGCCACGTCCAATAAGGCTCATTTTCTCTCACAATCCTATAGAAAAACGAGCCTTATCGCAAATTTCCCCGAAGTGCTTTCGATTATCCACCCTTAATTTTCTGTACCCTCCTGATCCGAAACAGTCCAACTTTCTGGGAACCAAACAATTTAATGATCAAGCGAAAATGGAGCGAAATAATTCTAGAGGGGGGAGGGAAAAAAGGGGAATCACCGGATACCACGGTTATTCTTTTATCGTTGCATGAGACATCTGTGGTAATAAAAGCGGACTAAAAAATAGTGCGTACGCAGAGAGAGAAAGAAAGTGTACATTAGGAGCACCGGTGGGGGAGGCAGTCTGCGGTCACGCCGGCGCTCCCCCCCCCCCCCTCGCCGCCCTTCGAGAGATGAAAATGCGCGAAGCTCGCAATTAAAAATAGAGCCGGATATTCGAAAATCCCCCTGCGTGATCGATGTTGTGCTTGTGGGTATCCTTGGAGGGGAGGGAGGTGAAAAACAACCTGATGCTTCTCGTCGAAGTTGGGGGAGGGGAGGGGTGGTTATCAGTTTATTTTTGGATTTTTTTTATAAGGGAATTGTGTGAGGAAAAATGAATAATTGGAGGGTTGCGATGAGGATATTTTTGTACTTGAGCCTTGGGAAAATGACCCTTATTGCAAATGTGTGTTACGAACTTTTGAATATTTGACCTTTAATTGTTGGTAATGATTATGTTTCGAATAATTGTTTGGGGCATTGGAAATGAAGAATTCAGGATGGATTGTTTATTTTGAATGACTCTTCTTAGTAGTAATTTCGTTTTTAGAACAGAAGGGTTCATTTTTAGCTAATGATTCATTGGAATAGTTGAGTTGTGTTTTAACAAATTACGATGATTTGAGTTTTTTGATTTCAAATTGTTGGAAAAATTACTATTTCGGGAATTCGTTTCAATTTTGACCACTCAATTAGTGATTTTCAGCAAATGGCTATTCGTAATGGTGAAATTCTACTGTTTAAATTGGTCTTATTTTTACTAACTATAGAATTAGTCATTTTTTGTAAAAGACTATAAATAGTAGTAAAATTTCCCTATTTGAATTAATCTTATTCTGACTAATTGAAATTATTCAATTTTTTCGATTTTAAATTGTTCAAAAAATGACTATTTCAGCCATCAGTTTTAGTTTTTACCACTAAATTCGTCATTTTTCGCAGAAGACTAGGAATAATGGTGAAATTACACTATCTGAATTAGTCTCACTCTGACTAATTACAATTATTTAATTTTTCCGATTGTTCATTGTTGAAAAAAATTACTTGTCAAGAAATTCATTTCAGTTCTGACCACTCAGCTAGTCATTCTCAGCAAATGCTATTCGTTATGGTGAAATTCTACTATTTAGATCAGTCTCATTTTCACTAACCATAGAATTAGTCATTTTTTGCGAAAGACTATAAATAATAGTAAAATTCCACTATTTGAATTAGTCTCTGACTAATTACAAATATTTAATTTTTTCGGTTATTTATTGTTAAAAAAATGACCTAATATTGTGAAATTCATTTCAATTCTGACCACAGAATTAGTCATTTCAACCAAACGACTATCAACGACAGTCCAGTATCAGTTTTATTCTAAAAAAATTAAAAATGTCAATAATAATAATAATTCAACGTCCAAAAAATATGCCAATTTTTCACGGCCTCTCCGTATCAATCGTATACGCGCGTTTTTCGGCGCTCAATCGCGGATCGACGACCCGCATCTTCGAGAGAGAGGAAAAAAGCCCTCGGAGCTTTCTTCCTTCCCTTTTCGTCCCGTCCGGGCGGCCGCGCTCGATTCCCCCCCGCGTTTCCTTCAAAAAATCATTACGCCCTTTCCCGCGGGCTGCGCATGAACGCGATTTTAATTCGCTATACTAGAAATGTAAAATATAAACGCGAGTAGTAGTAGTGACGCGAGTCGGGGGGGTAAAAAGAGGGGAGGGAGCGGTTGCTCGGGCGACTGTGGAAGCCTCGCGATCTTTTTTCATCTCCCGAGTTTCGACGTGTTTCCCCTCCCCTCCCTGCCTCCCCCCTCCCTACCCTACCCACTTTACAGGGATCCATTGTAATATTTATTGATTGAATTCCTAGAGACGCGTCTTTTTCCGAGGGCGAAAATGTCGCCTTTTTCCGGGGGCGCCGGGGGGTAGAAAAAGGGCGACTATTGGTTTCGTCGCGCAGGTTCAAGGCTAACGCGGGAATACTGGGCCAAGCGCGCGTGCATATCGACTGCCTTTATCCTTTCGGTCGCATAACCCGCTGTCTTTTTTGTCTTCCATTCTTTTTCGTCACGGGCGAAAATCCGCTTCCCCGGGCGAACGAACTCGGGCTTTTCGGAGGAAGGAAAAAAAGCGCGTGCACCAAGGGGGAACGCGGATTTTGGCAACAGTGCGGAGGGGCCGGCGAAACTGCGATCTCCGAAATCTGCCCCCCTCTACTAGGACGGTGGCGGGACGTTGACCCTGGCGCGTTTAACTTATACCGACAATGAGCCATTCTTTTCCATCGGGGCCCGCGGTTTCGTGTATGGGCGAGTCACGCCGAAATAAGTAAACATGGGAAATGAGGGGAGTTTGGAAAAGTGGAATTTTTTTCGCAAAAACAAGTGTTTTCTGCAAAAATATGTTTTTTGCAAAACTTTCCTACAATTGTTCCTCAAGTCTTACAATTGTTCCTAAAGTCCTACTTTTGTTCCTCAAGTCCGCTGAAACCCAGGGACAATATGGTCCATATTGTTTTGACATTTATAGGTTCGCGGTGCACCGTGTCGCAAATGTCCCCCCTCAATACGCTGTTTCAGGGGCTGAAAGCCTCTCCTCAATACGCTGTTTCAGGGGCTGAAAGCCTCTATTCAGTGCGTGTTTTGCAGAAAATATTGTTCGCACCACGGACCTGAGGCGTGCTTTTGGGACCGAGACCGATGTATGAAGCCTCTCGACACTCGGCTGCGTCTCGTGCCTCGATTTGGCTTTATACAGCGGTCTCGGTCCCAAAAGCCACGCCTCAAGTCCTTGATATAAAAAAATCTATTTTGAATTGATTGCTAGGGGCTGAGGAAAAGGTTTTGGATGTTTCGATTTGTAGGGTTTTTTGGTGGGAATTGGATGTGGGGAACATTTAATTTTGAAATGAAGTAAGTGGATTGAGATTACTCCCTTGATTTATTTGAGTGGAAATTCCGGAAATCGAGCTCGGATAAGTGGAATTTTGCTCATTTTAGAGTGATATTTCACGTTAAGTAAAACAGTGGAAACACAATAATTTTTTTGTTAGTGGAATATCGCTCTAAAACTGTGTTTCCAGGTGGCCAACGCCCCCCCCCCCCGGCTGGGGGTCTATTTCCCCCTCAAATCCACCCCCTTTCCCGTAAAAAACTTTACTAATGTTGGGGACTCAGCTTCGGATTATGAAAATTCCGTGAATTTTTCAATATTCCAACTATTTTCCCTTAAAAATTTTCGAATATTTTAAATAATCCAGAAATTTTGATTGATTCAGATAAATTTGGAAACTTATCGTGGCTAACTTTCGAAAATATTCAATTTTCTGTAAATTTTCCAAATTCCGAAAATTTTGAGAGTTTTCAGAAATTTAATGAAATTTTTCGTATTTTCGAAAATATAAAAATTTTTTAGAAAATCATAAAATTTCGGTGACTTTGGGAAATTTTCGCAAAATTACAAATTTTCGGAATGTTTGTGGAATTGTAAAATTTTTCTGTTTTCAAAACTTTTCGGAATGTTATTTAAATCGTTGAAAAATTTTTAAGTTTATGAAAATGTTAAAAAGTTTTGAAAACTTTCGAAATCGTTGAAAATTTCCGTAAAGCGCTGTGAAGCAATGTGAGAATATCTGCGATCGAATCAGATCAAGGGAAAAAATTCTTCTTCGACTCCCTCTAACTTTTAGCGAAGAAAACTCGAATTGTGGCTTGAAATATTAATCCCTAAAATTTTCCCCCCCAAAAAATTGTTCTCCCTAAACTTTCCCCTAAAAGTTGTGTCCCTCTAGAATTCCCCCTAACAGCCCGAGAAAACCTCAAATTTAGGGGTAACACCCCTAAACTGACAACACTGCTTTAAAACAAGTAGGGTTTCACTCATTTTGAGTGGAATTTCCAATAAATCTCGATTTTCATGTTGGAATCAATTTTTTCAATTCACCCATTCAATTTTTAGCAATAAAATGTTTTTTGCGAGAAGAAACATTTAATTTCTAAAAATTGAATGGGTAAATCGAAAAAATTTATTCCATCATGAAAATTATTATCAACCTATTGACAATCCATTCCATCGATTGTAAAATCTTGATGTGTAAGATTTACTCTAATTGTTTACTCAAATTGAGTTAATATTCACTCGGAGAAATTCGGAGAGATGATGAAATGAATTATGGAAAATGGGGTATTTCGGTATGAGTTGGAAAAGCGAAAGATTTTGGAGTAGCGAGGGTTTAAAATCACGATTTTTTAACTTGTAGTGTAACACTATTTCTATATATTTCGAGAAATATCCCTAAATTCATCTCAATTAGAGTGAAAATGCGGATTTTGAAGCTTAATGTGAAATTTTATCCGAAGTTAGTGGAATTTTAATTCTTTTAGAGAAATGATTAATTAAGTAGTCAAAACTGCAGGTATTGCGACTGCAAATTCACATTTTTTTAACAATTTCAACTGAAAAAAATTTACTTATCGCAGTGATTCAGAATAAGACTAATTCAAATGGTAGAATTTTACTGATCTAATGAGTCATTTGCTCGGAAAATCTAATTCAGGAGTCAAAACAAAAAAACTTCTCCGTACAGTTATTTTTTGACTGTTTTGGAATAGTGAAAATGATTGTATTTTATTAATTTTCCTCAGTAAATATTCACTAAATTTGAGTGAAAATCCTGCAAATCAAGATTGAGTGAGAATGATGCAAAAAACAGTGAAATTTCACTCATTATAGAACGATATTTCACTCAAAAGAATTATTGTAATTCTAATATGATTCATTAGTGTAAAATATCACTCAAAAATGAGTGAAATTCCTTCCATTGCAAGTAAAATTTTAACTCAAGATCAATTTGCATAATTTGGACTTGAATTGAGTGAATTTTCACTCAAAAAAGTTCAGTGAATAATTCGTACAAATACGATAAATTCGAATAGAAGAAAAGAGAAATTTTTAATTCATAAAAAAAGCCATTTGGTAAAAATAATGATTTCAGTAGCGAAGATTCATATTTGTACTTCGATAATGTGTTCTTTGACCAATTTGAAGTACAAAAAGACAACTGATCATAATTATTAAAAATACGACTGTTCGAATCATAAATTTCCACTTTTATAAATAGTTATTTGCTAAAAATGAATAATTTAGCAGTCAAAAGCTACGACGACTAATTAAAACGTTCAATGTTCGACTAACTTGAACCGAAAAAATGTACGTATCCTCATAGTAGTGAAATAACTAATAAAACAGCAATAGAATCATCAATGATCCCGTCTCCTTACTCATAAAAAAATCATCATCTCATAAAAATCATTCAAAAGCCCTCATTTTTTACTCAAGTTTGCAGGGGTAAAATTCCATCCGCGACGCTGCTCAGTACAGTACAGTTTCTCCTTTCGAAAGGGGAACGAAATTCACAATTCGAAACCCCGATTAGATTAGACGCCTAGTAACTAGATTACGCATAGTGTTATCTCTGAAATTAGACTCCCGACCGTAGATTTCGCGCGCAATCTGCAGGCGCGCTCTCGGGTTCCCCTCCTTTTTATTCTCTTTTTTTTTTACTTTCGCGTCCTCTCGACAGCGAATATATTCGGATCAGCTGCGCGACTTTCGACTTCTTTTGCAATTAAAAATATCCATTCGACCCATTTCCAGATATTCGCGGGGTACGAAAACTAGCGATGACACAGATATCGCGGGCGAACTCGGTCGGCGTAAAAATACACGGAAACGACATAAAAAAGCGACCGAAATATCGGCCGTTTTTCCCGCGAGCGATGGGGATACAAAGGAAAGGCCGATTTTCAGTAGTCGCGACCAACGCGATCAGTAGTGCAGTCCTAGAAATAGGCAGACGCCGGCGATTTTCACGCCACTTTTCCCGAGCGCCGCGGATGCAGGCACGGTACACGGGCTGGGAAAATCAGTATTAAATGAGTTTAATTCCAGTATTTACTGGTAGGATATTGACGATTTGTTTATGGGAAATATGGTTACTATGGAATAGTGAAAATCAATCATTTGAATGGTTAAAATAGCGCATCTTTTGTAATGGTAAGAATCGACTTATTTAGTTAGTCGTTATTTTATTACGTAAATAGTAGGGAAAAAATAATGATATAGTTGTTTCATTTACTACTTAAATAGTTGAAAATTACTAATTGAATATATATATATACATATACATTTTTTTTTCAATGTGTGAATAGACGAAATCTACCCATTCTTGGAATGACCTCTGAAACTTTTCTTGAAACTGCTTCTGAACAGTATTTTTAAATGCTCTTTAGAAGCTAGTAACAATGCCAAAATAGTCTGAAGACTATTTTGGAATTGTTACTGCTTTTTGACCATATTAATAGTCAAATTTTTATTAACTTTATAGCCAGATCTCGCGAAATGACTGTTTTGTTAGTGAAATGCATGAGTCGTTATTATGTGAAATGGTGAAATTTTGACTGATTCAGTATGAGAGCAAGGTGTCATTTAGAGGGTGGGGGGGGGAGGGGGCGAGAAATACTTACTTTTTATTTTTTTATTAAAAATTCACGATTTTCAAAAATGCCGAAGCAATTTGGTTCTCCAATTTCTAGGCGATGTCATAAATGTTTGTAAATTGGAAAAATCGTGAGTTGTTTAGAAAATTTTTAGGTATTTTAGAACATTTTGTTTATTTCGCAGACGTGCTATTGTCTGTTTTGGAAAATTTCCCAGAAATTAGGGTTAAATATTTGAAATTGATAGAAACTTTCAAATGTTTTTTTTTAGGTTTTAAAAATATGATATGGTTTATTTAAAAAAAAATTAGTTGAGTACAGCTGGTGCTCTCGTAATTTTCGTAGAGAAATGTCAGTTATTTCAACAAGTGAATGCAGTTTTTACTACTTAAATAGTCATTTTCGAGCGAATTGCTGCGAACAGTAGTCAAATTCTTCTGTATTCGCAAATTTTCTTTCAGTTTCGACCACTTAATTAGTCATTTTTAGCAAATGAGTATTCGTAATAGAAAAATTATATTTCTTGAATTGGTATTTTTCCAGTAAATAATCAATGAGTCACTTTTCTCGAATTTCGTATTGTCAAAAAAAAAATAATAATAATAATAATAAAAGAAAAAAAAGGCAACCATTCGAAATACTAATTTCGGTTTTAATATTTAAAATAGTCTTTTTCAGTGAATTACAATTTATGTTAGTCAAATTTTATCATTTGAATATATCTATATGTTGACCCATTATAATCAGTTCATTTTTTGGACTTTAAATTAGTTTGAAAATGACTGCTTATTTCAATTTTGACTACTAAAATGGTCATTTCCAGCACATTAATTTTTTATTTTATACAAAATTCCTGAAGATCGAATCAGTCGTATTTCGACACATTGAAATCACTCAATTTTTTTGTCTTTAAAGTAGTAAAAAAATGCGAAAATTATATTTTAGTTTTTACAACTCGATTAGTCATTTTTAGCAATATACAAATTATACTTTCAAAATCAGTTGCATTTTGGCAAATCAAAAAAACTATCACTCCGAATAGTCAATTTTTCGACTGATTGAACAAATATTAATTCTAATTCACTAATTCAACTATCAATAAGATAAATTTCACCAATCGAATTCCTCATATTTCACTCTTCACTAATAACCGATTTTCAGCTACGAGAATTGTCCGAATTCGACTAAAAATTACTCAAACTCGACTATTCTATAATAAAAAAACGAGCGATGTTTCCAAACTTTCCACATTTTCCATGAACATTCCATTTCACCCACTAATTTTCCCCTTTCCCTCCCCTTCAACCACTTTTATCATTAATCCAGTAAATCAGACCATCAGAAATTCGAATATCATCCATTTCTCCACCTTATCCACACAATTCCCACCGTAAAATATAGAAAACCCTCAACCCACATTCATCGTAAGGCCGATTTTCCCACGCGAACGCGACATAATCTGAACCATACGGCTTTTTACCGTTCCACCGCGAAATCCCCATGAAAAAATCTTCCGCGTCCGGCCCTGGTGACACTGGTGTCGGGTGTTTTGTTTTTTCCGTCCCGCTCGTTGGGTCGTCTGTTTAAAAAGTTTGGCGAATTCGCGAAGGAGAGGGAAAAAGTGAGTTCTGGGAATCGAATATTTTGTCTAGCGCGCGGCTCGGGCGAATAATGACAGAAAGGAGGCTTGGATCATTCATACGTGGAGAGGCCTTGAATACACTCGCTCTTTTCAATGAGCGATAAAGGATCGCGCTTGTGTGCGCGGTGGCATTACGTCATTGCTCAGACGGTCTAACGTCTGGCATTATCCTCGTCTAGCGATCGTCTAGTCGAGCGCGCTATTGAAAGCCAGGGTGACGGTCAAAAGCAGGTTCCAATCGGGAGTTCTCGGAACGCGCCACCCACACGGCCTTACAACAACGGGGGGCCCTAAATGAAAGCCCGCACTGTCCCAAATGTCTCCGAAAATCGCGATTACGCGGCTGTACACTTTGATTCTGGGTAGGGCTAGATCTTGGGCTTTTTGGGACGTTTTCCGATTTTTTAGTTGAAAAAATATAAAATTAATAAGCGGTTATTATACTTTTTTTTTTTTTTTTTTTAATTGAAAACGTTCCTTTATAACTGGGTTGTTGATTTAAAGAAAAATCCATGTTTTTCGATGTTCCCAGTCAATTTGGTTTACAATTGGCAGATACAATATTTGGCAATTACAATTTTCGGCATTTACAATATTTTTTGCGAGAAAAAAAATGTCCCATATGTCCCCGAAAATCGCGATTATGCGGCTATACACTTTGATTTTGTGAAGGGCTAGATCTTGGGTTTTTTGGGACGTTTCCCGATTTTTTAGTTGAAAAAATTAAAATTGGGGAACGGTCACTATAATTTTTTTTTTTATTGAAAACGTTTCTTTATCACTGGGTTGTTGATTTAAAGAAAAATTTATGTTTTTCGATGTTCCCAGTCAATTTGGTTTACCTATTAAATTTTTGGCAGTTGAAATCTGTTTTGCGAGAAAAAAAAAGGCCCAAATGTCCCCGAAAATCGCGATTACACGGCTGTACACTTTGATTCTGTGTAGGGCTAGATCTTGGGTTTTTTGGGACGTTTTCATTTTTTAATAAAGTAAATTCAAAATTGGTAAACGGTTATTGAAATTTTTTTATTAAAAACGTTTCTCTATCACTGGGTTGTTGATTTAAAGAAAAATCCATGTTTTTCTATGTTCTCAGTCAATTTGATTCACCCGTTCAATTTTTGGCAATTAAAATGTTTTTTGCGGGAAAAAAAAAACATTTTAATTGCCAAAAATTGAATGGTAATTATAATGTTGGCGAAATTATCGGTTACTGAGTTCAGAAAATTCGAGAAAATTCATGAAATATTGATGATTATTGATTGTTTGACGGGGAATGTCCAGATTTTTGACGATTTGTAAGATTTCCTGTTGGAAATGCTGTAGTTGAAGGAATCACAAATCGTTGACGAAATAAATGGACGATAATATGAATCTTGATGAAAAAAACGTTTATTAAGGGGAAAAATTTTGCAATCGTTGATTAAGTATTGATGGTTTTTAATGATTGATTTTGTTATATTACAATTTTGAACAATTATATAAGATTTAAAATCAGAATTTGGAAAAAATTTATTCAAAAAATCGTTATTGAAATGAATTAACGTTAATCTTCATGAAATCAGTGTTCGTGAAGTTGAGAAGATTTGAAACTGAAAATGATCTAGAAGTGATGATTTTCAATAACTTATCGGACCATGTCCCGCTTTTTAACGATCGCAAGATAGGGAGCGATGTAAGTGGGACGAGCACAGCAGTACAGTGTCCCATTTTTAGGAATTTTAAGTTGCAATTTTTCAATTTTTGGTGATAGCATGAAATCTTAGTTGGTAAATAAATTTTAAGAAGAGAACTTCGGTTCTTTTGTGATTGAAAAATGGGTTACGAACATTTAGATTCCTTGGGTGGAAGAAAAATAGTCAGAGAGGAATTTATTCCGGAAAATTTGATTTTGAAAATTTTCCAAATGAATGAATAATTTTTTTCGTGATCGGTAAATGCGTAATGATGATTAAAATTGAAAAAATGGCGGAGTGGAGAATCGTGATTCATCATTATCGCGAAAACAAACGGGAGTTTGGGTTTTTAGAATTATACAGCTATAAAAAAAATGCATTGGATGGTAAAATCGAAATAGGTAGCAATATGAAAAATTATATGCAGTGCAAAAATAGTTTTTTTTTTCTTAATTTTTTACGAATGAAAAATTAGTGAAGTTGAATTGATTATCAGTGAAATAATTATTAGTTGAATGAGTTAAATATTCAACAGATCCATGGTACATTTCTAGTTACTATTTTCAATTAGTAATACTCTCACTGTTACATTAGTGAGATCTAATTGCTTAGTTCAGTAATATTTCAGTTAAAATCAGTAGAATCAATCGATTGAAAATTAAAAAGATCGACTATTCTGAAATCATAGTCAGAAATTCACTCCTGAAATTTAAGATGGTAAAAAGTCCGAAATAAACCAAAACACTCTACCAATGTTTGAAAAACACTGAAATTTCCGCCTATCAAAGCACCAGAAAAAAAAATGTTGACTGTTCGGAAAATAATGAAAATCCCAAAACTAATCGATAGTGAATTTCTGGCTACAAATTACTATCAGTTAATCTTTCGCCGTTTCATACATTTTATCATAATTCCACTACAAAACAGTTTCAATCAAACTCATCGAAACAAAATTTTCCATACGAAATAGTTGCCAAAAATGCACTATAATTGTTAATATTATTAAAATTCAAGAGATTAAAGAGTCCAAAGTACACCAAAACATTCCATCGCCCTGCAAAAAACACCGGAAATACCACTTCTCAAAATACCACCAACTGTCTACCCAAAAAAACCCACCCTGACCGTCAAGAAAGAGTCAAAGTTCCAAAACCTCCCCTAATCCATGGTGAATTTCCAGCCACTAATTGAAATCAGTAAAAGTTCCCCTATTAAATGAGGATAGTGAAATTAAACTTCACATAAACCGATCGAAATCGAAAAATTTGACTAGTTCCAAATATTAGCTAGAAATTCACTACTGAATGGAAAGATCCGAAATACTCAAGAACAGTTCACATTCACAAAAAAAAAAAAAAAACCCTCACAGTTCAGAAACCTCGAAAATACATCTAAGTACAAAAAAACAAAAAAAACCAAATCCCAATTTCGATCGCCACTGTGAATAAACATAAAACCACCCTCGTGCCCCCCCCTCCCCCCCTACCTTTTCGGCGTCTTCGCAACTGAAAATCCTCGACCTGCACCAGCACCTCACTTATCGGAAAAGTTACCGTACATATCGTAACGTAACCCAAAAGTTTCAAACGGAAAAATAAATCCGCAAACGCAACGCTCCCGGGGCCCACTATCGCGTCGTATCGCGAGTCCTCGGCATGTGCCGCATCTCCCTTCCGGTCTCCCTTAAACCGGCATGTCGCGTGAAAACAAAATACCGCGAAACACCTCTCTCCGGGGTTGTTACGAAAAATAATTAATGCCTTATCGCGCGGCACACCGGGGAGAGAGTACCTAGTCGTAGAGTGATTGGGAACGCGACTGGCCAAAAAGCACTTGATTCGCGCGCCTCGTTTCGCCCGTTGCCGTGGTGCCTCTCCCATGCAGTTTTTTCGGCGATGTAGCAGTATTAGTAGTAGAAGTAGTAGTCTCCGTAATAAAAGCCGGGGCCACACGGAGACGTGTGCGCGCGCACGCACACACGCCAAAAACTTGGAGCGTGTGCGCGAAAAGAGGAGAGCTTCAGCCCGAGGGGCGAGGGGGCGGGGGTTGGAGGGGGGGTGGGGAGGGGTATAGTTAACGAAATGTTAACCTCGTGGAACCACTTTTTATTGAGTGTCGCAAAATTCATAGGAAGCTCCCGTTGGGGGGGGGGGGGG
>JAPYZK010005841.1:0-11968 GCA_030522785.1 Platygaster equestris
CCATTACTAATTGATTCAGTGACATGTTCTTTAATCACTGATTTATCAGTGATTCACTCAAGGACTAATTTAATCAGTGAAATTTTCACTGATTTTTTTGAGAGAGTAGTCTTTTCGGAAAATTGATTTTTAACTCTGAATTTAGAGTTAGAATACAGTCTCAGAAAAAAGTGGGAATCAAGTCTGGAAATGGTTACACTCTATGATAGAGCGATCAAGTTGCACTTTTATTAAATCAAATGAAATTTTACTCCGAGTTTGAGTGGCAAAATTTTGATTTTATCCGCAGTGAAAATTCACTCTGATTAGGACTTCAGAGGGTTGATATTGTTTCGAATATTCTTGTAAGTTCTTGAAATTAAAGAAAATGTCATGAGATTCGATTAATTTTTTCAGATCTATGAAATTTCAGAATATTGTTGAAAAAATTATATTGACTTTGGTAATTTTTACAAAATTTCTTAATTTTCGGAAAGTTATATATACTGAAAATTTTGGAATTGTTGAAAAAACTTATTTCAACTCGAGCTTGATTTGGGGAATTTTCTCTCGAATTGAGTGAATTTTCACTCATCGAAATTTAGGGAATTTAGGGAGTATACGAGAATCTTAAAATTCGTTGTCATATGTTCAATTTATATCTACTTAAGCTGTTAAAAATTTGACAGTAATTAAATTGAACGATTGTACTACAAATTCAATTATTATCAACATCACCACTTGTATTATAATGTAAAGATTGGGCCAAAAGCCTGTATGATATGATATAAGTAAACCAATAAATAAATAAATAATTCATAATTAATGATACAATACATTCGTTGTATACTTTGCGACATTTTTAAATATGTACTTTCAAAAACATTGAAAAAATTGTCAAAACCTAGATAAAAAACCTGATGAAAATCCATCAACTTCACTGGTGTCCCAGAACCCTCTAGACAGCGTCCCAGTGGTCCCAGACCAACAGATTTTCCGCAAAATCGAAGAAACCCACCAGAAAAACAACCCGACAATCCATAACACAAACAAGCTATTCCCGTTGCGTAACAATGTGTCGGCTTACGAAAAATAGGAAAAAGGAAGCCCTATAAGCCAGGAACCCCGTGGAGGCCCTAGAGAATGAGGCTGACGATTAACTGGCTCGTTCCCTGCTCAATATACGCCTTTTCTTTCTATGTCAGCACCGTCCATAATGATAAAATTTCCCCGGCCAACTACCTGCCGAAACGCCGAGACAGCATCGAGGATCGTAAAGCCCGGCGCCAGGTCCCACGCGCGCGACACCAACAAGCTGAAAGTGCCAAGACCGTGGGTGATCGGCAATAACTCCCGGTGCCTTCATATCAGTACGTCGAAAAATTCTCCTCAACCCCTCCTCCTCCGCTATAAACTTTTCGATTTTCTCCCCCGGTTGCAAAATATTTCTTCAAGACTGATGGGAGTAGTTTGAAAATGACAGCGACGAAAATTTATGAGAGTAAATTTACTTCACCCAAGGGGCCCTCGTTATCTCGGCTTATCACGGAATGTTCGGGCTCCGAAAATCCCGGAGCAGCCCAAAAGCGCACAAATCGTTTATCAGCAGCCCAAAAGCGCACATTTCACCCTCGGAGATTCGGAAGTATGAGCACCACTGTTTGTCGTATTTTCAAGCGCCTTAGCGAAATATGTCGTTGTGTTTTCGGGGTAGATGCCGTGCAACATAATCAACCTTCACTCTTTGAAGTTGTATTCGCTTTTGATACTTGCTTTAGAAAAACACGTATACGTTAGTGGAAGTTTTATTTTCATTTTACTGAATTGTAAAATTTGGTAATGCAAATTACAATCGGTCTTCTCAACAATGATTACATAATAGAATTCACACATTTATCATTCTTTGGGGACTTCGGGTTTGATTTCCTTCTTTAGTAAAACCAAACATGTTTTACTTTGAACTAGATCCTTTTATACGACTTCTTCAGGTTAGGTTCAGTTCTTTAGAAAATGCGCGAAGTTTTACTCTTTGAAAAAAAATGCAGTACTTCCACAATTACTATATTATATTGCGATTGAGTATAACTGTTTTGTAATGATTAAATATTTCTCGATATATATGTTTATTATTATACGCCCCCTAACACATCAACATTTTTTGAGGACTTGTGGTTTGATTTCCTTCTTTAGTAAACTCGTAACGAAAAACGCGAAGTCTGAATTAGTGGTTCTCATTTTCTTTCTCTGGAGATAGGTGAAATCAGCGCCTCAGGTAAAATTTTTCATCCCATTTTGTGCGCTTTATTTGGGAATTTTCGTCACGCTTGAAAAACAGGTAGAATTTGCGCTTTTGGGCTGCAGCCGAAGATCCGACATTGACATGTTTGGACACCCGAAAATCGGAGTTTTTCTCGTTCTCCGCATTTTTCGGCATCCGCACAATCGCACCTTTTTCGGCGTGGATGAGTCAAGGTTCTAGAATTCGGAAAATGGGCAGTTTTTCAGAAATAAAAGATGGTTTGGTATTCCGGAGGTCACTGATAGAATTCATTTTGTGAATTTTGAAATTTGTGTAGGAACAAGTGAACTCCGAAGATTTGAAAAATGTTATTTACTGATAGGGAGTTTTAATTGATTTTGATGGAAAAAATGATGGGGATTAGGAGCTTTTTTCCGTGTGCTCCGGCAAATCGAGAAGCCGCTCGACCTTCGCATTTTCTCGGTCAAAGGAGCTCGGTACGGTAGCGGAATATATCCGCCCATCGTTTCTGAGCCGCTTAAGCAGGCGCTTAGAATCGCCTTTTTCGGGCCGGCAACTTTTTTGTAGCACCTCTGTCTCCTTTTTATTGTATTTTTTTTTGCGTATTCCCCTCCTGTTTTTTTAAGTTGACAAATGGATGATGTGGAAGGATATAGGTAGATATATCTTCTGTATAATGTTATACAGTATTATATGTGTATTATATTTATACTTCTAGCTATTTGGTAATGTTAGGTGTCTACTCAAAAAAACCCTTTACCGAATTATCGAATTTTTTCCTACTCCCTAGTACGTATAATTGAGATGAGTTTCGTAGATTTTGAAACCTCCCAATTAAAATTTCAATTTTACGAATCTTCAACGTTGTTATTGTGGAAATTAAGAATCCTTTGAATTTCTGAAATATTTGAATTGACATTTTTTAGGGGTTTTCGTTCTCCTGAATTTTTCTCAGCAATATTTTTCATTTCAAAATAGTAGAGATTTCCTTTTTTTTGGTGTTATAATTTTTCATTTGTAACTCTAATGAATCAGAATATTATAATTTGAATCTCACGTTTTTCAACTATTCTAATTGATAATTAATAACGTTTGAATACGTAAATTCTCGTCTAAAGTTAATAATGGCAATTTTTGAACACTGAAAATGGTGGGAAATGTCCATGTAAATTCAGAAACAATGTAAAGAAAAATTCGGAGAACCTGGATCGTAAAATTGTCGACTGAAAAACTAAATTCTGAAACTCGAAGATTCAGGAATGTTCTTACAAAGTTCTTGAATTTCAAAATTCGAAACAAAAATTATTAATTGATGAAGTGTATTAGCGGTGAGTTATGTTGATAATTTTCAATTTTTTCGATTTTCCCAACCAGTTTTTGATAATTGCTGGTTTTTTGCGAGAGAAAAAAATTGAAAATTGAAAAAATTATAGAATGCCAAAATTGTGCATTGAGTAATTAAAATTCAAAGGTTAGATGGTGCGAAAAGGGGAAACTGTCGAAAAATAAATATTTGGAATTTGAAATTTCACAATTCCAAAAAGTTGAATTTACAAATACATTGTCAAAGCTGAAAAATTGGCGTCTAACAGTTGTGAGATACAAACAATATGATAACGAAAAACATCGAAATTGCTAGAAAATTTATAAGAATAATAATTGAAACACTGTACATATAAATTTTACAGTGTTAAATATACTAAATAAAAAACGTTCATCAATAATACATAACGTGGATGAAAATTCTAAAATAACTCATCAAATCCAAACCCATTCATTCATGTAAATCCTCCTTTGAACTACTCAAAAAAAAGTGAGCGTTTCGGAAGCTGACGCTTTTATAAGGCTATTTTCGCTGTTTATTTAGCAGGTACCAGTGACATTCTTTTCGAGTTGACAGTGACAAGCTTTTCCGGTCGTAAAATCGACGCAACGCGCTACCCAAAAATTTCCCGATCATTCAAGTTCACCTAATACCATGACCTAATCCGCATTTCGAAGGCTCCAATCTTTATCTCGTCCCGAGACATTCCACTCGACTACGCTCAGTCGAAAATGAACGTGTGTCGCTTTTGTCTGTTGCTCATTAATACGTGCATATTTAAAAACTTCAGCGGACGTTCCTAAATATTATGTCACTGAACCAAATGTCTGAATGAGTCAACTCGCCCCAATTAGAATAAAATTGGTAGCGTGAAATCTGAAAGTGTTGTATAGCAGTTTCAACTCTCAGCTCGAATTAGTCGAATTTCTCTATTTATTATTAGTTTTTTACTTTGAAATCCGGTTATTATGAAATAGTAGATAGTTGATTCAAATAGTCGAATAAGTCACAATTTTCAATAGTAGAAATATGTGACTAACAAATTTTCGAAATGTATAACCATTTTTAATTTTTACTAATACCATATTCAGACATAGAAAAACAACTATTTCGTTTGTATAATTCGTCGTTACTATTTGAAATAGTGCAAATTTGACTAACTAGATCTGAGAGAAAATTTCGGAGTTCAAGGAATCAGGGAAACAAAATGTTGAGAACTAGATAGTAGTCGAAATTCTGGAAGTTCAGAATGTACGTTTCAGTTTCAAAATACAGCTAGATCTCGAATGAGCGCTCGTCTCGGGGGTCTTGAGTAAACATTACACTCGATTGAGGCAGCGACAAGACGGGTAAAAATGGATAAAAACACTGTCAGGTGAAAACTTCGCGAGCCCTATCTGAAGAGCCCGAACCCAAAGACAGTATTGCGTTAATGACTTTCCAGGCTTCTGAAATTTTCTACCTGCTGTAAACTCTGAGCCTTATCGCTGCTGAGATCTTCACGGTAAATTAGAGAGCGCTCGATCGAATTACGCTCATCCGAGGTCCAGCTGTAATGGAAGTGAAAAATTCGTCACTTTTGGAACTTAGCCCCAACCAAAAATCTTGAAATTGCTAGTGCATATTAGAATGCCGAGTATCCGTCTTATTCTGTAGGATACTGTCAAGATTTAGATGCGTTTTCATACAGGTGAAAAGGGCCAAGCATGTGGAACTTTTCGCGCGTGATGCATTAAGGTCGCGACAAAAGAATCGGGAGTTGCGGAGTGTTGTCGAGTCGTCGTTGTCCTGCGCATGCACGGGGGCTCTAAGTAGGCTGCAGCCTCTTAAGCAGCTCAGCGCGTAGGAGCGTACACGAGCCGAGGGCCGACAAAGCTTTCGGCGACAAATGCACGGACCCGGGCAGATGCTCTTTTTGAAGATCATCTCAAGTGTTGATATATATACACCGCGTTTGGGGTTGGGTTCGTGAAATAGTAATGATTCCTGACTCCGCTTTTCCCGGCCCTATAATGATTCTAGTTTTTATAAAAACCTTATAAAAAATTTTTGTAAGGTCGATTTTATGAAGGTTTTATAAAATTTGCATTTTTTATGAAGTGGTTTTATGAAAGTTTTATAAAATAACTTTTTTTATATAAATTTTTTTTAAACATTTTTAAAAATATGCAAAAATTTTTATAACCTTTTTTGGATCATTTTGCTAATGTATATACCATTTTTCATCAATTCATGGGGCACTAGCTCAAATTTCGTTTCGAAAGAAATTTAAACATTTTTTGGAGGCAGCGGGATTTGAACTTGCGACCTTTGTATCAGAAATTCGATAGTCAATTTTCTTGTCCATCAAATCTATGTCAATTTGGATGCTCATTTTCAATTTCAGTTGAAGAATTTTCAAATCTTATAAAATCATATGTTTTTACGCTTTATAATTGCTAAAAAACGTTACGAACATGACTTTCTATTCCCTTGTGTAATAAAAACGTATCAAATATTACTATGAGAGAAATTCCTTATGTCAGGAAAGATTGTTTTATGAAAATATAAAACTTTTTATAAAAATCGCGAAGTTTTTATAAAAATAAAGGTTTTATAAGAAAATTTGTAGGCTCTCAATTCCTTTCACAAAAAAAGAGATGAATTGTATGAAAATTTTAACAGATTTTCTAACAAAAATTTTTCAAGTTTTTATAAAACCACTTTATTGAAATCGAAAATTTAATAAAACTTTTATAAAATCGACCTTATAAAAAAAAGAATTTTTATAAATAATTCACTGATTTCATAAAAATGTTGCCTGTTTTTATAAAAACTACAATCACTAGGGAGGCTTCGAACCCTTCAAACCGAGCCATAGTGAAGGAAGAGATGACTCGAAAATAATTATTCATTTGCGATAGTTTTGTAAATTTTGGATTTGAATTTCTGGTTTTCAGACATTTTTTGGCAGATTTTTTGGAATAAGAAACTTGGGAAGCTTTAGATGCGGAATTTCCGGAAATTTGGATCCGATTTTCGAATTCTTTTGAAATTGTATTTATTTGTTTTTGAATGTTTCAAATTTACGAATTTTCGTATGTTTGAGGTTTTGAATCTCGCAAAGAAAAGATTCCATTTTGTGTATGATTGGATTCGAATTTTTGTATGAATGCAATTGTATTCAGGTTCGTAGTTTGACTTCGGAATTCTTAATTTCTTGGAGATGAATGCTTACGAGATCTTTTACTTGTTGGTGTTTAATGTGTGCATGAATTCACACATTTATCGATTTATACTCATCAGTTACACATTGATTTAAAATTATTCATGCAGTGTAGTGTCTAAGTGATACGTGTAGCTGAATGGTCGGACATGCATAAATCAGTCTATCATGGTTTGATCTTGGTAGTATAGATTTTTTCAATTAGTATGAATCGATACCGCTGTTTTTTCGACATGGAGGAAGGAGAAGGCAGTATGAGATGAAGATGATGAGGAATTGTAGATTAGTTTGGAAATTCACTTAAATTTTCGAAATTTGTAATTTTTTCCATTTTTCACGTAGACCAAGTAAGCGATACATGTAGATGAATGGTCAGACATGCTTGAATTAATTGCAGAATTTATTATCGTTTGACTTTCGGAATAATAATCTATTTGATTATTATAAATTAATATATGATTCTTATTAATTGATATAACTGTTTTTCATGATCAATCGGAGAAGGGGGGACTATGAAAATGAGAAATCTTCCGTTATTTTAGAAATTGACTTTAATTTTTGGAATTCGTGATTTTTTTACGTAGATAAACATTTTATTGACCACTGAACTTTTGACACGAATTTTTGAGATTGAAAGACAATGCAAAATCAAGAAATGTTATAGTACATACGAGTCAATTGCAAAAAGTTTTTGACTTCAACAAAATTTTTGTTAACTGTAGAATTTTTAGGATAAAACTTCACAAATCGCCAGAAAAATGTAAAAAATATTAGAATAATCATAAAAAATGTAAGATTTTTAGTTGCAGGTAAGGAGTATACATATAATATTTCAGAAGTAGGAAAAAATGTCAGAAGTGACAAAAAATTAGGAAGGTTTTGTACTTGCCATAATTATGGACTATCGAAAATTTAAAATTTGTTGTTGTATTTTTTTTGTTTACTTCAATGTATATTTTTAATTTCGAAAGTTGAGTTCTTTCCTGAAATTTGAAAAATGCTAGGAATTTCGAGAACTTTTTGAGCATTTTCGAAATTTTTCGAATATTATAATTCAGAGAATTCTCAAAATTCAAGTAATTCGATAATTTTTAGATCTATGGTCTTTAAACTAAAGTCACAGTTCTGGAAATTATTGAATTATTTGAAATTTCGTATGATATATAATTATGAAACTGATGTTAATATTATACCACGCAAAGAATATGAAATTTGGAAAATCTTTCATACTCAAGAAATGTTAATTTTTTGAAAATATTCATGTTTTTGAACACGCGTAATTTATTATTTCTGTGGACATCATGGTAACGGTATAATAAATTTTGTATGTTTCCGAATGTCTTATTTTCCATATTTTATTGTATTTCTCCATACTTACTTATTTCGATTCATTTTGACTGTAAAATTTGTTGTGTGAGTAATTCGAAAAAGTATAAGAATTTCGGAAATGTTGCAAATGCTTCGAACATGCAAAATTCGAACATAGATATGTATAATCTTTTTCGATTCTCGATTTTCGAATTAGAAAATTTTCAAATTCGAACTTTAAAATCACTCGCATTTCTATATTACTCTCGTTCGAAATTTGTCAACCAGTTATATTTTTTAAGTGCCGATTGAAAGTTTATACATTTTTTCTCCACCTTATTATCTCCGATTTAATTATAAAAAATGAATTTCAACACCCCCTACCCCCCCGCCCTCCACACAATTGAACGTGAAATCATTCGTACAACTTCCATTTTCCCACAAAACGATCATCCAAATTTTCCTAAAAATCGTCTACGTCCCACGATTTCCACGTCAAACCCATGATTCTCTCAAATCGAATCACATGCCACTCGAAAAAATCAACCCCTTCCCCCCTTCAAGTACTTGATCCGAATTTTATATTTCCGACAAATTCCCGAACGCGCTCAACCGCGATCGATTCCGTCACGCGGCAAAAACCCGATCCGGAAACAAAGCGCGCAAAATCGCGAAGCGACGATCCGTGGAAGAAAAGTCGCGGCGTTATCGTCGGCGGCGAAACAAAGCCGTCATATCCGCCGGCGGGGGGGGGGGGGGGGGCAGAGGCGGCGGCGTCGGTCGTTCGGGGGGTCCGGTCCACGTAATAATCGAGGCCCCCCGGCCGCGGCCGAAAACCCGAAAACTCGCGTGGAAAGGGGGGAAGGTAGAGCGTATGTACGCGGGATCGATTAGGGAGTCGGCCATTTTGTCGCCGGGCTCGGTAGCGGGGCCAATGGCGTGCGAGAGGCGGCATGGATCACACGATAACAGGGAAAGGGAAGCGTCGGGTGGGACGTTGTTCCCCCGTCATGGTCATGGTATCTATCCCGAGGAAACTCGCGGTAGTGCCAGTTAGTGCCTCCAAAGGCCCCGCGTCGTCGGTTTCGTCGGGGATGTTTCCATCGTCGCTGGAACGAAACTCGGCGACGTAAGAGAAGTAAATAATCGCGACAAGTTTTGACCGGAAGTTGAACGTCGAGTGTGTGCGCGGCTGATGAGGGACGGATGCGGTGGTTGTGAATTTTCCAAGATGGCGTGATCCGGCGGCGTGCGATTTTTGGCGAGGAGATAGTCAGGGACAGGGTTGTTTTTGGTTTTCGGCCGGGGGGTTGATGAGGGGCGCGAGTGCGCGGCTGAGCATTATTTTTGGACGAAGAAATCGGTCAAAATAGCTCGCAAGGACGTGAGGGACGAAGGTGCTGGGCGCAGGGCGAAGAAGGGCGAGAGCGTCGCGATGCAGGGTGCGGCCGGGGGGCCCGGGCCCCTGGGTCTTCAGGGCCCGCCGAGGTCGCTGAAGATCTCGCCGATCAAGCTGCAGGATGACGGCGGCGATGGGGTGCTGCAGAGTGAGTAATTTTTGTGTCGGGGGAGGGAAAGGGAAGGGAATTGTGGTGCGGGTTACACCTCTGTTGGGGTGGAAATTTATGGGTGGCAAAGCAACCTTATTTAGGATTGAGTAGGAGAAAATGAGGCGAGGAAATATTGATGTCAATTTCTTTTAGTGACACTCAAAATATGTAACTGGGTGACATTGTGGGCAATATAAATATGTTGGAAATGGAAGGATTTAAAGGTTTCCCAATCTGATTTCGAAAAATGATGTATTCGATCGTTGGAAATTGAGATTAAGAGAAAATTGCGTCTGGAAAATTAATTTGGAAGTTTTTTAAGTCTGGGATTTTGGATTCTGAAATTTTTTTATTTTCAAGGGCTCGGAATCGAACAATTTAAAATTTGGGAAATGTCAATTTCTGGAATCAAGTTTTGTTTTTGAATTTTTAAATGTTATGTGTGATATTTGTCGTGATTTAGGAATCTTGAAAAAGTTGAGTGTCTTTTTTGAAAATGATATAAGTTATTGATTTGCCAGTTTAATGATTTGACAATTGAAGCACGGGAATTCAAAACTTGATAATGTTTATTTCAAGAAGAGTATTCCGTATTTGAATAGGCGAAAAATTTTGACTGTTATTCAAATGCTGCCTTTCAAGTTTTGAATTTTCATGCTGCAATTTGGATTTGTTTTGAAATTTTAGGCCGTTTTTTGAAAAAGCCTTTGAACTAGAAATTGGATTAAAATATGTATGAACTTTCAATTAACGGTAAAAAATTTTAATTGGTTGGCAAATTTGAAAGAAGAACGTACATGTTCGAATTTGAGGGTTTCTCAACTTGACATTGAATAATGATGTGTTCGATCATTCACAATAAATATTCGGAAAAAAATTGCAACTGAAAAACTAATTTGGAAGTTTCTGAAGTCAAATTCCAGATTCTGAAATTTTTAGAGACTGGAAATCACATAATTTTGAGTACGAAAATTTTTCGTTTTTCAAATTTTATTGAAGTTTCTGAATATGCATTCCTGAAATAGGACTTTATTTGGGATTGTCGAGAAAATTTACTTTGTTTATTTTAAATTATAATAAATTCCTGTAAATTTAAAATGCTCATAATTGAATTAATTAAATTATGAAAAATTTAATGAACAAATTGTACTGTAATTTTTGGTAAATTTTTTATAAAAATAGCACATGTAAAATTTTAAGATTTGTACATGTTTTTTTGTTCAAGTCGTATGTATGTACTTCCACTCCTCAGTGTTTTAAGATTTCTGTACATATTTCTGATTTCGGTTTTTCCAGTATTCAAATTTCCAAGTCATGCAGTTTTTTTTATCCGAACCACGTACCACGTTTTTGAATTTCAAAAATACCAAATTTATGAATTTGCAGATCAAACATTTAAAATCTGGCAGAAAAAGTTTCCAGTTGAGAAACAATCAATCCATAATCTTCCATAATTTCCGAAGTCAAAATTTTTAAACTTAATATTTATATGATTCTCCAAATCTCGATTTAAAGTTTTGAATTTCCGAAAATTTCTAACTGCATCAATTTCCAAATTTGAATTTCAAACCCCGAAAACTTCAAAAATTATAAATTTTTCAATAATAATTTTAAAACATCCATATGTTATTCAGAATTCAAACTACAAATAAGATTATTCTAGAATTTGAATGTTAGAAAATTAAATAATTCGAATTCAAAAATTACGTATTGGAACGTATTTAAAAACTTGAATTGAATCAAAGAGTTCGAAAGTACAGCTAATCGCGAATTTATATTCGTTAATCTACTGCAAAATCGGAATTCGTAAAATATTTTTCTTCACTCTAACCTCAAAATTGGTACTTCAATAATATATCGTGCGACTAGTGGGAGAAAGAGGAGATTCCTCGAGCGGGGAGATTGCCTCACGAGCGTAGCGAGTGTGACAACACGCGAGTGAATCTCCTCTTTCGACCAATAGTCGCACACATTATTTTATTCAACAATCGCGAGAAATATGTGATTTCATGGCCCTGCTGAGAGGGGGGGAAATAATGGGTTACCTAATTGATTGACGCAACAATCGCCCTTAGAGCTTTGCTACATACTTTAGGGAGTTAAAAACTGTATAATTATCCCTTCCGTTGCTTTGATTTTCATCGGGATTGATTATGACTTCATTCGACACTTTTGTAAACAACAACAAAAACATTGCAGCAATACACAATACACAGATTTGTAATTTTGAGGTTAGGGTTGGAGAGAGTTTGACGTTTCGATATATGTCGAGTCGCTCGTCCGCCATCTTGTTTCCATTATCCGTGCGTAAACGGTCGCTAAACTGAGCGTGAGTGAGTAAA
>JAPYZK010005842.1:0-31295 GCA_030522785.1 Platygaster equestris
ACATTTCGATGTAAAAAATAGTTAAATTCTTACAGTTACAAGACTTGAATACTTCAATGTTCGAAATTCAAAAGACTCTCAGAAGGAAATTATAAATTTTAATTAAAACTCAAGAAGTTGTAATCTAAATCGAAAACTAATCAAGTTTCTCGCACGCAAAAAAATTTCTAGATCCAATCAATTTCACTCAGATCACAGACTTCAAAAAAATAATTTCAGGTATGAAATTGCAGAGTAAATCAAGTGATTATGTCAGTCTCTTGTTACATAAATGTAACTTAAATTACAACTTAAAATGAACTGTTTTCTGCAAGCGAATCATTAATCTGAAGTAGCTAAGATGGTTAGAGCACCTGACGTGACATTGGGAAGTCCTGGGTTCGATTCCTGGCTGTGTGGTTTTTCTTCTTTCTCGCAAAAAACATTTTAATTGCTAATTACAAAAAAAACTGACTGGGAACATCGAAAAACATGGTGTTTTCTTTATATCAAGTTACTTTTCAATACTTTTATTTTTTCCATCTACAAAATATACATCATCTCTCTCATTCATACAAAAATAAATAACATCAAAAAATGACAATCAACGTAAAAACCCCATACAAAAGCACGCAAGGATAAGCAACCAGGAGTCGCTGTTTTTCATCCCCGGACATAGCAGAAAAAAGCCTTGAAGCCGAAATCGACGCCCAAGCCACGGCAAAAGCAGCGAGAGCAAATCCTAAAGTTCCCTTCAGGGTAGTAAAAATGCTGATACCAGCCAATCCTACGACAGGCAGAATGCAGTAACCCAAAATCGAAGCTACTGAAGCTAAAGTAACGCTTCCGGTGCTGCTCATCAGGGACAGCAGAATGTACATTAGGATACAGGAAGTTACTGCGAGTCCGTAAACGTAACCAAAATGGGCCTTGGAGGCAGCCAAAAATAAAAATGCCGCCAGCAACACGCAAAACGCAAAGGGCCCGGCCAGATCTGAATCTTGATTTAAATATGACGCGTCGTCCGTTTGGCTGCGCCTGTGGAAAGGGTTCATGACTGCCATGGTTTTCTGGATAATCCGGTCAGGGTCGATTCCCAGCTCTTCTAGGAGAGGAGGTTCATCTTCGTTGCCATAGTTTGCAGATTCTAAAATGTTTTTTGTTCATTAGCTTGTTCATATATAGAATGTTCAACTTACAGTTTGAATCATTTGAATTACATCTTTTTAAAAAGTACTTTAAAAAAAAACCTGTTTCTTTCTTCAATTCCAACATTTTACAAAATTCTGAAAATTTTGAGAATTTTGATAAATTAGATAATTTCGGAAATTTATAGATTTTACATTCCCAAACAAAAAAAAAAAAAAAAAAAAAAAAAAAAAAAAACAAAAAAAAAAAAAAAAAAAATGAAGAATAAGCTCTTATATCAACTACCACCAACACACGACCACAATTATCATGAAAACATTTTGATGATTTAATACCTTGCCCAAATTCATCGCCACCGTAAATACTGCCTCCGAAACTAGCCTGCGTCGGATCCAAAAACGCTTTTTGCGAATATTGGTAAGGGTCGTTGGCTTGTTGTTGACTGTACGCGTGAAATTCGAATTGTTGTTCGGAGTGTCCAAATCCGGGATCCTCGAAATTATACTGGCCCTGTGGCGGCGGTTGGCTCCAATAATTATCTTGTCTCGGGTAATCCGACATATTTTTTAACGATATTTTACGCGAAATTAGCGAAATTTTGACACATTTGACATTTTACATTGCCGAAAACATATGTTTGAACATGTTAGGGCGCGTTTTCAAAATTCAAACATCGATGGACAGTAGCGTAAGAAGCATCTCCGCGGCCCCGCATGAAATTAAGAAACTCAATTTTCATAATCACCAAAAATGATAACACAAAAATTAGAGACATAAGCATACATGTTCAAATTATCATTATTTGATGGATTTTGTGAAATTCGTTACATTTTTTGGTCAAATAAATGAGTTTCGTGTCTTGTAATTGTAGGTTTTTTAACTTCCCGCCATTTTTTATAACAGTCAAAACATATGATGAGAGCACATGAGAACGAGATTTACTGTTTTCGTTCAATTGTGCAATCAGTGCAATCAGTGCAATGACAATTGTGTTCGATTTTTTTTATTTACGTTAACTTTTAAGTTCAATTCAATGCAATTCAATGCAATGTGAGCAATTGATAGTTGAATTGTGTACTGATTTCTTCTGCATGTCTTTAAAGCGCGTGGTATGTGTTAAGTACAACCGTTTTTTGAATTTATAAGTTGCATAACAATAACATGTAAAAACATGGGAACAATATCGTAAAAGTGTCTGAAATTGGTTTTTATGAATGAATCCACTTCATTCAGTGAATTCTATTCAGTATTACCGTAAATTCTCGTTATGTAATTTATAGATCGATCAAATATATCGCTAATTCAACATCGAGCAAGTCAGTTTATTTTTGTTCGAGTGGGTTTTCCGATACTACGAAAAATTACTTGATGACAGTTTTTTTCATCGTACAATTTTGATAAAATATTCGTGCACAATTTATAATACAAAAGTAAAAAATTTTAATTGTTTTGTTTTTCCTTTCAGATGTGAAAGGCAAATAATGGGCGGACAAATAATTCTTGCCAAAAATTATTACTTTTATGAACAAAAGTGATACAGATGCAATAAGCAATATGATTGACTGGAAATCGACTTTAATTTTTTTATGCTTTTTTGGATTTTTGAAAGAGTTTCGACCTTCTGAACCTTTTGTAACGGATTATTTATTGGGACCCTGGAAAAATTTTACCAATGATGAAGTGAGAAAGAGAAAAAAAATTTTTAGGAGTCGGAAATTGTAAATTGTAATTAAATTTAGTAAATTTTGAATAAATTTTAAGGAACTTCTATAAGAATTTCAAAAAATTCCAAAGCTCAAACATTTTTACAATAATATTATTATTATTATAATTTATTGGTATTTTTAGAATATTAATATTTTAATATTATTATGAATATTGTTATTTTTATAATATTGTACTTGAACTTTTTAATGATTTTCCACAGGTCAATCGAGAAATTTTCCCAGTCAGCACGTATGCAAATTTTGCCACTCTCGTTTTCATTTTTCTACTGACTGATTTACTACGATATAAATCGATCATCGTTTTATGCGGCCTTTCCGGAGTTTTAGTCTACGTCCTCCTCATCGTGGGCACGTCATTGCTCGAAATGCAAATTCTGGAAGTCTTCTACGGATTATTCATGTCTTCCGAAGTAGCATATTACACGTACATTTACGCCAAAGTAGAAAAAAAACATTACGAAAAAGTCACCGGGTACACGAGGGCAGCGCATTTGTTGGGAAAATTCACATCCGGGCTCGTTTCCCAACTTACGGTTTCGTTCGGAATTTTTGATTATTACCAACTGAATTTCGTTACTTTTGCAGGTAACAATGTATTTTTTCAACAATTTTCATTTTTCAAAAAATCATGTATACAAGAAATGCACAAAATTAGAAAATTGTTCAAAGCAAAATTTTGGTCACCTGTATATTCAATGAAAAATATAAAAAATAATATTGTTCATTTCAGCCTTAGTTTTATCAACCATTATCGCCGCTTTACTTCCTTCTGTGAGACACTCCATATATTTTCATCGGGGCCATACAAAATCGGATCTCAAAAAATCGAACTACGATCCAGAAGTTTTTGAAATGGAAAATTCTCTCTCGAAGGAAACTGTTCCTTTACGTAAAAAATTGCGGAACGCTTATACGTATTTATGGCTGGATTTTTTGCTGGCTTATAGCAATTCCCAGGTTTTGAAATGGTCTTTATGGTGGGCTTTGGCTACTTGTGGTTATGGCCAAATTGTTAATTACATCCAACAACTGTGGTACACTGCACATGACAAAGAAACAAACAATTACAATGGAGCTGTTGAAGCAATTTACACAATTATTGGTACAAGATACTTTTTTTATTGTTGTCTGGTAATGGAGGTCGTTCAAGTTTTATTGCTTTATGATAAGGGGGTTTAATCTGGGCGTTTCGAATCTTTTGTTTGTTTTTCAAATTCTGTTCTGGCATTTTTTGTAGCATTTATGGAAAAAGTGTAATTTTGTAGATTTCAAATTCGAAATTTGAACTGTAAATTCTAAATACTATTCGAAACTCTAAATTCTTACTTCAAACTTCAAACTTTTTTATCTAGAATTCATGTTATCGAATATTTGTATCATAATCAAAAATTATTGATGAGTTTGATTTTTTTTAGGTGCTGCAACAGTTTTTTTTGTAGGATTCGTGAAACTTAACTGGGCTTTGTATGGCGAAGCAATTTTAACATTGATTTCTCTAGTCCAAGGTGCGCTTTTGATAATCGCATCGAAATGTGAAACAATTTGGGTTCTTTACCCGTGCCATATCATTTTTGGAGTCATTTATCAGACAATGGTTACAGTCGCAAGGTATTTTTTCTATATATATTGTAAAGTGCATTTTGAATTTTCGTAGTTTGATAATGATTAAAACACAAAAAACTTTGTTTGGTAAGTTGCGAGCTTAAAATAACATTGTGAGATTTGAAAAAAATTTAGAAATTCGTTCAAATTGTGTTTACATTTAGACACCGTTTTTTGCAGTTTCGAGGTGGCCAAAAGATTGACAAGTGACAGCTACGCTTTGATTTTTGGCATCAACACTTTTGTTGCATTGAGTTTACAAAGTTTACTGACATTTATAGTCGTCACTGAGACTTTTTTATCTCTGGACATTCGAGAGCAGGTAATTGAAAGATTTTGCAGCGCAGTTTTTCTGCCTCGCATATTTTTTCCGACATTATGTACCATGATATCGAAATCAGTTTTGCCTTTTTTTCTGAAAATTTCAGACCAATTTCAACATTTGGGATTGACAGAAAAAAGCACAACGTGTAATTTTTTTCATTACGTCGTAAAAAAAATGTTATCGCTCGAATTACTGATTCGGAGCCAAGAAAGGGAAACTTCAATTAATCGAATTTGTATGTTACAAATAAGTTTAGAAATTATTTCGATTCATTAAAGTATTCCTTTCCTGGCTCAATTTGAGTGATGACATTTAAAAACCGTAAAGTGAAAATGATGTTGAATGTAAAAAAAAGTGATTCGTTTTGCTATTGTGACATGAAAAATTTCTAAATAATTCTACAAAAAAACCTTTTGTTTTCAGTATTTTATCTATGGATGGTATTTCATCGTTTTGGGACTTTTCTTTCTTATATTCTCGATTTCCACGATACTGAGGAAAAAGTACTCAGAAAACAGTACGAAAGATACTGATCTTGCCCAAGAAGAACAAGGTAATAGCCCAGTTTTCACAAGACATGAGGTGATCACGTAAATTGACTCGACGAAGTAATTTTTTTTTTTAAGTTTTTGGAGCTCATTAAGTTTTCGTTAATTTTATACGTCGAAACTATGTATACAGCTTGAGAAATGTATGACCTGTTAGATGGAAACATATTCTATAGTTACAAATTTCAGAAAGTGTAATAAAATTTAGATTTTGTTAGTCGACAATTTTTTATGACTGTCGTTATTTTTGAGAAATTTTCCTTGTAATTTGCAGTCAATGCATCCTCCATTTAGGGAGTGTTAGTGGTGCAACCCCCCCCCCCCCCCCCCCCCCCCCCCCCCCCCCCCCCCCGCCCCCCCCACCCCCCCCTATACAAATTTAATTTTCTAGTCAACTTCGTACTATTAAAAAAATAAGATATCTCCCCCCGCCCCAAAAAATCTATTTTCAAATAAAAATATATTTTTATTGTAACGAATGATAGCAATCAACCATAAAAATTTCGCGCTTCTAATGGATAAACCTTCGGCATACAAAAATTTCGTAGTCGCAAAAACATGACAAATGTGGACATTCTTTTAAAAAATGGGAAGTTTCAGTTCGTGTATATCAGTTCACACATTTTTTTCCGAAAGAAAACAAATTGAAATTTTTTTTCTTACAAATCTGAATTTCGTAAAAAAAAAAACGGTCAAAGTGAACACTAAATCATTCTACCGTTTTTCTTGGTTTTTTTCTTTCGTAACATTGCCTGTCTCGAAGCCTGCAAATTTCTGAATTCTTTGGGCATTCCAAGTCCAGTGCTTATTGCTGGCAGTCGTATGTCTAAATGCGTTCCTTTGTCGTCAACAACCTGAAAAAATGTTTTTTTAATTGATTATATTATTTAAATTATTAAATGTAAAAAATTATCACGAAAATATGCATGAAAAACGAGGAATTTTTGTGGATTTCTCGAAAAAAAAATATCTTAACTTCAAAAACTGTCTGAACATTTTACAAAAATATTAAATTTTCACAAATTTCTAAACATTTACTCGTATATATTTGTGAAATGTTTAAGATTTCAGACATTTTTTGCCTTTTTTTCGTTGCATTTCCACACGTTTTCGATGTTTTTCGAAAATTTGAAAAATTAAACGTGCCTCAATATTTCCTATAGTTTTCCTTGTTTTTCAAGATTTTTACAAATTTTTCGTGGATCATTCCATATTTTTCTTTTCGACAAATTTTTCTTAATTCTCGATATAATAAAAAATTCAAGGAAATTTTACGAAGAAATTCAAAAAGTCACAAGCATGGATTCTGCAGTTGAACTTCAAATTCATTTTCGAGAAAAAAAATAGTTCGAATATTGTAAAATGTTCCAAAAAATACCAACTTTGCTGTTCATTGAGTACAATTTCGTAGCTATGTCCCTGGCGATCCAAGTGGACAAAACCATGGAAAGATAAGTTTCTTTTACGAGCATATATTCTAACGACGTTCTTTGCCAGTACAAATATCTGCAGGAACTCGCAGCTATAATTGATACCTTAAAAAAATAACAATTTTAATTCCAAAACCCATCCAAAAAATCCGAACTATAAATTCATCAACACACCGAAATGTTCATTTACGTAAATTTCATCACCATCAATAATTATAAATTTCAAAATTCAAAAATCTCTAGAATATTAAAATTTCCAGTACATCCAAATTTTCGATGAATCCAAAATTTCCGAAACATCATAATAAAAAAAAAAAAAAAAACACGAAAATTCTACGACTTCCAAACTTCGAAATTCCAAAGATTCCAAAATCTGGTGAATTCAAAATCTCGAAAAATCCCAAAATTTCGTACAGAAATGTATGCTCATTTTGTATATGAAACAAAACGCCCCTCTCTGATCAAAATCTTGCCTACGCCCTTGACTTCGTGAAATTTCAAATGCAATTTTTACTTTGAAAGTTTCGTCGTAAGAAGTTCGCGATGTCCGCGAACTCTCGAATTCCGGCGAGTCGAGAAATTCGCAGGGCAGTATTAAATGCAAAAAATTATCGTCCTTTACAACGTTGACTTTGCCGCTCAACAAAATTCCGAGTCTGTCGGTTCGTGTCAAATCTTGCATCGCGTAAGCTTCCCCAGCGTGCAGCGACATTATTGTCGCGAATTCCGGGGAAACGAGTCTTTTAAATTGTAATCTTGGTATCTGAAAATTATCATTTTTTTCGATTAATTGCACAACAAGAACATTAATTTTTCGTGTATATAAATAAAAAAAACGATACATCATCGTAAAAGTTACGAATTTTCAAAAAATTCCGTACTTTGAATGGAAGAAACAAAGTGTGGTAAACTTCCTCGAGTTCGGGATCAAATCGTACTGGTCGCATTTGGTACGTTATGTACACCAATTGCGCGACGTTCAAAAGAAGAAAACACATATTCCAGGTGAAAATATCAGGTGCGCAAATTACTTGCCAAGCCCAGCCTGATAATAACAAGAAACCTGCAATAATAACTGTCTAAATCAAACAATCAGGTAACTCATTATTCCCCCCCCCCCTCTCAGCAGGGCCGTGAAATCACATATTTCTCGCGGTTGTTGAATAAAATATCGTGTGCGACTATTGGTCGAAAGAGGAGATTCCACTCGCGTGTTGCCACACTCGCTACGCTCGTGAGGCAATCTTCATGCTCGAGGAATCTCCTCTTTCTCCCACTAGTCGCACAATACACTATTCCCGAATAAATTTACGTAAATAATGTTGCATTTACACACAATATATTTGTTTCGTTCGTGAAAAAGGTAATCAACTTGCCTATTATGAGCAAAGAGTGCATAAAAAGTATTCCTCTTTTTGAAGACGACGCTGAATACGAAACGGCGAAGCAAAAATTTGCTAACTGAAAAAGCCAATGCTGTGGCGGTTGCCATAAACACATCCCAGGCGATTTACCCCCTGAAGCAACAATCACAAAATTGTTCAATAGAATTGACACTATTAATTATTAAACATATATCATATGAAAATAATAACATCGAAAATGTGTGTCAAAACCAGCTACAGAACTTTTCGGTTTATCTATATATCTACGTGATAATTATACTGATTTTCGATAATTTCGTTTAAACTACGTACCCATTGTCACTGGATGTGATGGAAGATCGAGTTTATCTTTCAAATCTACTTGTTAATCGGGAACTGTTTTGAAAATACATTTCGCAAGTGACTCCTTCGTCGTCCTTTTTGTTTCGCTCGCGTGCATTGTCGTTAAAAAGCGCAGGCGCGCAGTTGGAAAATCGATGCTAATTTGAATATACCCGAAATATTTTCTCCAGGGTCAACGGAACCAACGGTCAATGAAACTCTCAACGTTTGCATTTTTGCCGAGGATCTGAAATTTAAACGTCATCAAATGCTATTTAACGTCAGATTAAAAACTAAATGAAGATTTCCAGAATGCGCGCGAAAAAAGATTCGAAAAAAAAACCGTTAAACGTAACCGTCGTGACTAACAGTCGGTAAAAAAGATTTAACTTGTCCACCACCGCCACTTCGCGGAAAACGCCGAAGCGACTTCAACCCTTTCGCAAAGTGACGTGTAACCGGTAAAAACACGTGGATGTGTGTAGTAGTGTGTGGAAGGAACACGTATGCAAAGAAAAGTCATTGCTTTGCTCCGTTTTTGACATTTATCGACATCAAACCACGTAAACTCCTTGAGAAAAACGTTCTTTTTTCCATAATTTTGTTCGATCGTTTGAAAAGTGATATTGCTAATATCTGTCGATCTTATTTCATCTGGATTCTGGAGATTTCGGAATTGAAATTCTAATTCAAAGCAGTCTTCGACATAGTTCATTATGGTGAGTGCTTTTTGTTTTAAAGGGGATGATTTTTGAGTGACAAACAAGATTTTTAAAATTGTCAGGCTTGTTTTGATTATTTGATTGACTTAGAGTTTGACAGATGGTCAATATGTCAAATTGTGGGAAGCGAATTTGACAATTTAAGGGGGGTGGATTTTTTCGAAATTTTGGTAAATTTTGATTTAAATTTGATACAAAAATTGAAAGTGAAGAATTAATTATGTAATTTAAAATGAATATGTTTAGAAATAAAAAAAATAAGTCACGAAACACAAAACTTACAAAAAATTAGAAAATAATGAATTTGAATTTCAAGAATTGAATATTTTCCACTCGTAATAAATAACTGTCAATTGTTCATGTAAATAATGATAATAAAATTATGAATGTGGATAATATATATAATTATTATGAAAATTCAAATAATTTTGAATCATTTATATTTATTTGTAAGCACTCTTTTTACTCTCGGTATAAACTTTAAAAATTTCATTTTTAGAAGTATAATAACATGTATAATTCGAATTCAATTTTATTATATAAACTCATAATTCATAATACAAATCTAATATCTTCAAAAATTGAATGAAAATCTTAAATTGATGACTCGTAGCCAGAAAAAAACGTTTTTTAATGATTTTGATTAAAAAATAATTGAGAAAAAATTTTTATCTGCTCCAAGTCATTAATTTAAGAAACATTTCAAAAATTCATATTAATTGATTTTTACCCTTATTTTCTAGCCTGCTCCAGCAAGTGCAACAAGCGTCGCTGCAGGAGGTCGTGCGGTGAGCAAAACCGCATCTCCTCGTTCTACAGGCAGTACCGTGAGGCAACGAAAAACCACCACGACTGCCGCCGCCAGGAGTCGCCCCCCAGCTAACTCCGGGGGCATGTGGATGTCTTACACTGATGACTCCATAGGAATCAAAGTGTACGCTTATTGCACCAAATTTCAAAATTTCCTTGAATTTATAAAAAATTGAAAAAACTCGAGAATTTATCCTGCATTAATTCTGCTGAACTCACGAACATATTTTGAATGTTCCAAAAACTATTAAACAATTTCAGAACTGAAAAAATCTGTCAAAATTTTCAATTCGTTGTTACCTGTTTTTTTGCAGAGGTCCAGTACCAGTTCTCGTGATGTCCCTACTCTTCATCGCTTCAGTGTTCATGCTCCACATTTGGGGAAAATACACTCGATCTTAAACAAAAACGTATATTTCTCGTCAATTAAAGAAGCGCATTTTGAATCGAAATGCCATGATCAATTATTCCATAAGTTTTTTTTATACGCGTATAGCATAAAAACAGATTTATGTAAAATAAAAAAAATGGAGTAATGAATTGTGTTGAAACAGCGAATGTATACTGCAAATATTTATATCGAAGAAAAAAAGGTTGTAAAAAATAAAGGAATGGGTGCATTTATCAATATATTCGCATACTTTGTAACAATATATTATCTCGTTCAACAGTACGAATTACAACGGGTTTCTGATGCTTCTCGATTACATGCCGTTTTTTCCAATTTAGAAAAAATTCTATGGGAACGTCGACCGATTAATGAAAAAACGTTGAAAAGTGGAAAAATTCATTTTTACATCCATATACAGTATATACACACTTTTTACAAAGTTTTGTTATAAAAATATATATTCGTATAAATTTGTACATGTTTGAAAAATTGCCTCACTTTTCGAGAACTTGAATTATCCATAATTTATTCGCTCTAAACTTCGTAATTTCCAAGTTCTACTTTTTTTTTCTATAAATGTTGATAAATTTTTTAAAGTCTTACCTAAATAACTCAAGACAAGCTGTAAACCCAATCTTCACTCAATGCAATTAGCAAATACATAAATTCAAGTAATACTCGGGAACGGGCGTTTTCGAAACGCCGAACATCAATAGAGGCCTTCGAGTATCAAAAGCTTTACAAATTTTACAAATCTGCTCTACTGTAAATCGAATTATTCGATGGCGGTTACGTGATTCGACGACTGGCTCTCCATTTCTAGGGGGTCGTTTATGATTATTTCCGTCACTTCTTCTTTCGGATCTTGTATGATGATTATTTTCTCATCGTGAATGTCCGACGATTGACTTTCTGATGACCCTTCTTGCGTGGACGTCGCTGCTTCCTACAAAAATTTCATTGTTAATCGCAGTTTCAAAACAATTAAATCCTTTTGCATACAATAAATTTTTCATCACAAAATTTCAATGTCAACGTAATTAATCCAAATTTCTCACGGTGCTGCGCATTTTCGAATGCGTTTTCAAATGTTTCGTCAAATGGTCCTGCAACAGTAAAAAAGTTTTCTTCGGTCAAACTTGAACATACATATTTTGTCCTGGAATTTTCAGATTTTCCGGAACGTTCAGTGTTCACAAAAAGATTCTCAATTACCGAACGCATGAATTTCTTCGTACACTCGGGACACTGAAATCGCTTTTCACCCGTGTGAGTTCGGCGGTGGCGCTGGAGTTCGTCCGACCTGGTGAACTTTTTACCACAAAATACCCAGCTGCACTCGAAAGGTCGCTCTCCCGTGTGCCAGCGCAAGTGAGCCCGCAAATGACTCGTTTTGCCGTAAACTTTGTTGCAACCGGGTATATGGCAAATGTGTTGTCGTTTCCTGGTCATGTCTCGATTCCTTGAAAAACGAATTTACAATATTAAAAAATGCACCAAATTTATGAAAAGCCGAGGGGCGATTCACTCTCCGATAAATGGGAGTCATGGGAGTCGACTCCCACATGACTCCCAATTTGGGAGTCATGATTCCCAGCGATGTCAAACTTTAAACGTGTCAAAACTCAATTACCTGTAATCCTTGAAATTCTCAAAAACTTCAAAGTTCTTGGACATTTTCGAAAACTTCGTAATTTCAACATTTTTAAAACTCACAACATTTCCGAAACTTTTAAAACTTCAGTACTTTATAATTCCTCAAAACTTCACAATTCAATTAAATTCCGAAATTTCCGAAGCTTTCAAAGTTCCAAAATTTTGACAGTTTCCAAAATTTACAAATTCGAAACTTCAAAATCTTGAAATGTCGAAAATTTTTAAATTTCTTTGCTTAACAACTTCGAAATACTTGAAAGTATGCGGAGTTCCCAGAACTTCGAAAATGTTGAAACGTGATAATTTTTCATCTTTAAAATTCTTAAAAACTTCCAACTATTAAGAAATTTTCGAAAACTTCAAAATTTCGACATTTGGAAAACGTCTCAAATGTAGAAAATTCTAAGCTTCATAACTTCAAAATATTCGAGCACTTCAAAACTTGCGAAATTTCCAGAACTGTAAAAATGTCAGAACTTGATAATGTTTAATCTTAAAAATTCTAAAATTTCAAAGTTTTTGAACATTCTCAAATAATTAAAAATTCCAACATTTAAAAAACTTGTAAAATTTCCGAAACTGCCAAACTGCAGAACTTAAAAATTCTTCGAAAATACAAAATTCCAAAGTTTCATAAGTTCCAAAACTTCATTATTTCGAAATTTCAAAGTTGTACAATTTCAAACATTGCGAAATTTCTAGACTTCAAAACTTCAAAATACGTACTAAGTTCCAAAATTGTAAAATTTCCAGACTATGTTTCAAAGCCTCGAGTTCTGACCTTCAAAAATGTCAAAATCCAATGATTTTTAATCTTGAACACTCTAAAACTTCTATATTCCAATATTTACATGACTCCTCATATTTCCGAAACGTCCAAATTCCAAAGCTTTAAAGTTCCAAAACCTTATTATTTCGAAATTTCAAAGTTCTAGAGTTTCAAAATTGCGAAATTTCTAGACTTCAAAACTTCAAAATACGTACAAAGTTCAAAAATTGTAAAATTCCCAGACCTCATTTCAAAACCTTCAAAAATGTCAAAATTCAATAATTTCCAAACTTGAAAATTCTAAAACTTCTGAATTCCAATATTTGCACGACTCCTAATATTTCCGAAACGTCAAAATGCCAATTTATTATTAACAACATCATTTAATTGAAGAACCCCTTTGAAAATCTTCGCCTCAGGCCCAGCAAAACACAGGGACGGTCCTGTCCGTGACTCCCATTATGGGAGTCAATGGGAGTCACGGGAATCATGACTCCCACTTTGACTCCCATAATGAATCGCCCCTCGTGCAAAACATAATAGTATATTACACATGATTAGGACGGTAAAATATTTTCCACGAGTGAGAAAATGATTTTTCGTCCGAGTAATGTACGATACTTTACATTACGAGTACGGTAGAAACGTTTTCGTACCTAAGAAAAATATATAATATACAAAAATGTTTCGTTCAACACGTATCCTCCAAAAACCCTCACCTATCCCCGTCCCCACAATTCGGACAGGTGCACGCGATTCTTCTCCGATGTTGTTTCGTGTCCGAGTCCGGCGTAACGGGACTCTGCTGAACGTTAATTTGATGTTGAGGAGTTTGCGGCGCGGAACTCGTGGTGATCGTCCCATTCGGTTGTATGGTTTGCAATATTTGCCATTTCGAATCCGTGCCATCGAGGTGCAGCGTCGTGGTTGGCGCTGCATTCGCGTTCGCGACTATCGGGGCCGCGGTACTGGCCGTGGGTATGGTTTGCATGCTCGTAGGTTGAAGGGCGCTCGCGGGTATGACCTGGACATTGCCAATTCCGGGAATATTTTGCACGGGTATGGACTGCAAAAAACCGTTGGCGCTCTGCTGGAGTTGCATCATGCCGCCGCCGACGTTTACGCTGCGCATGACGCCGCCTTGTTGGGCTGCGGCGAGTGTCAGCGCCGACGCCGGAATCAGGGTGATTTGTTGACCTTGGGCGCCTGTAACAAAGTTTTCATGAGCATTGAGGATTTTTGCGCTTTTTTCATTGCGGATGTTAAAAATGTTAAAATATGTTAAAAATTTACAATATTTTCCAAATCCTCAAAATGTACGAAATCTCCAAAATTTTCGAAATTTCACAACAATTGAAATATTCGAAATTTTTGAAACACTGAAAATTCTCAAAATATGTATAATTTTCGGAAATTCCATACTTTTCTTAATTATTATCAAAATGCTGAAAATTTCAAATTTGGAGATATATCTCCAAATTCCACTACACAGAAATTTGAATTTTCAGGTAAAATGTATCATTTTATATGAAATCGGTCAAAAATACCGACATTTTTCGAAAAATACGGACATGTTCGTATAAATACGGACGATTGTACCCCCTATTTACAACCAACAAGATTGCTTTGATAAAACTTATTTTGTGTGAAACATCATTCTTCAAAACTTAAAAATTTTTGGAATTTTCAAAACTTCCAAAAATGTTTTAACCCCAAACTCAACACCTTTTTAACTTACAATTTTTTGAAACTCCGAAATTCTTTGAAATTCTCGAAACTTCAGGACTTCAAAATACTAAGTCAAAAATTTCGGAACTTGTAAGCTTCCGGAATCCAAACTTCGAAAATTCCAAAACTTCAAAATTTGTGAAACTTTCCAGCTTCAACACGCACACGGAAATGTTTGAAAAGTTATAGGTCCCTTATAAAAAAAGCATAATATGTACATATATTCACCAGTTATTGTGATTGGCTGAACACTGGTCTGCGCCGAAGCTTGTGCAGCAGGAATATGTATAACCTGACCACTCGCCAATTGGTTTGCGTCAATACTCGTCAATTTAATGTCACCTTCGTTTTTCACAATGTCATGGACCTCGATTTTGGAACCGTCCTTGGAAGTCAGAACATTTGTGCTGCCCGGCCTCGAAAGTGATTGCAAACCCAGAACCTGAAATACGAAAAAAATAATTATTAGTTTCTAAAAACCAAAACGAAAAAAAATATTCTGCGGAATAAATAATCTGCCATTGAAATCTGAAAAAATTAAATTTCAAATTCAAAATAATTCTCAACAGGGGCGAGCGCAGAAAACATTTTTTCGGTTTTCGAAAAAAATATGTCTTAATTTTCGAAATACCTGGAATTTTTAAACTTTTAGTAAATTCTGCGATTTTTAACATTTTTGAATTTCTCGTAATTTTCAACATTTTTTAAATGTGTAATGTTCTCGTAATTTTAAAAATTTCAAAATTCTCGGAACTTCCAAAATCATTGTACATTTTCGGATTTTTCGGAATACTCAAACCTTTGAACATACAAGACATGTTTGAAATTCTAAAAATGTTGGAAATTCTGTGAATTTTCGGAAATTTCATAATTTTTGTCATATTTGAACTTTACAAAATTTTACGAATTCTCAAAATTTTCAGAATGTTTCAATTATTTAGGTTTATCAGACTCTTTAAGAAATTATAAAGTTTCCAAAATTTTTGAAAATTTCGAAATTAATATATTTTTTGAAATCACTGAAATCGTTGGAATTTCTGAGTTCTCAATTTTTGACATATTCGCAAGTCGTCTGGAGTTACAAAAGTTTGATAATTTTTCGAGACTTTCGTTATCTTCAAAATTTCCAAAATTTCCAATTTTTTCGAATTACTTAAACACTCGAAAATTAACGAAATTTCTAGAATTATAAAAAATTTGAAAAGTCCGAATTTTTGATATTTTCGGTCTATTCAGAATTTTCACAATGTTTATCAAACATTTGAGACACCTTGAATTTACAAAAAATATCCAAAATTATATAAAAAAATCGCGAGATCGAAGAACAAATGATGTTCTCATAAATTTTACAAATTTCCACAATGAAAAAAAAAAAAAAAAAAAACATCGTGAGATACAAAACCCAAACATTTCTCACACAAATTTCTCATGAATTGAAAAATTTCAAATCAATCATTTTTTCGCAAATGTACTTCATCTAGCCTGACTTCTCGTATCTCAAAAAACATCAACCTGAACATTATTCGGTGCGCTCCCAGAAGTCGTCGTCCACGTAGTAGACGCAGGCGTGGCCACCGAAGCTTGCTGAGTCTGTTGCACTTGTATCTGTTGCTGCTGCTGTTGTTGCTGTTGCAAAACCTGCTGCATAACTTGCTGGACTTGCTGTTGCTGCTGCACCTGTTGATTTTGTTGTTGCTGAGCTTGCTGCTGAACAACCTGTTGACCCTGAAAACAACATCACCATCAATTACCTACAATGATTCAACCTCCATCATAATTTTGACTGAAAAAAAAATTCAAAATTCACTTTAACGACATCGAAATTACATAAAACATACAAACAAATGTTCCAACCTGTAAACTTTGCAACTGCGACAAATTCGCTATTTGAACCTGCTGAATTTGGCCGTTCGGTGTAATGATTTGCGCGACTTGAGGAATTTGCTGGGAAAAAGAAAAATTGATAAATTAACATTTCTCGTAGTAGATAAATCACCGCAATAATGCTATAATTACGTACAAATTCAGAAGTACAAAAATACACCCTTATTGAAATGATAATTCTACATATCCAAATTTGAAACTTTTCCATCTTAACTTCGAACTTTCATTGTTTTGACATCTTCAGTACTTTATCTTACATATTTTCGATTTTCGGAATTCTTCGAATATTTTTACAAGAATCAAAATTTTAAATGCTACCCTAGTGATTGTAGTTTTTATAAAAACAGGCAAAATTTTTATAAAATCAGTGAATTATTTATAAAAATTATTTTATTTATAAGGTCGATTTTATATAAGTTATATAAAATTTTCGAATTCATCAAATGGTTTTATAAAAACTTTATAAAAAGAAATTTTTTTTTATAAAATCTGTCAAAATTTTCATACAATTCATCTGTTTTTTTATAAAAACAATTGAAAGCCTCCAAATTTTCTTATAAAACATTCATTCTTATAAAAATTTCGCGATTTTTTCGTTAAAACACACGTTAAAACACACGATTTTGTAGGATTTGAAAATTTTTTAACTCAAATTGAAAATAAGCGTCAAAATTAACATAGATTTTATGGACAAGAAAGTTGACTATCAGATTTCTGATGGAAAGGTCGCAAATTCAAATCCCGCTGCCTCCAAAATATTTTTAAATTTCTTTCGAAACGAAATTTTAGCTAAAGCCTCATAAACTGATTAAAAAGTGGTATATACATTGGCAAAATGATCTAAAAAAAGTTGAAGAATTGAGCATATTTTTAAAAATGTTGAAAAAAAATTTTTATAAGGTTTTTGTGAAAACTAGAATCACTAGAATAACTAATATATAACTAGAAATGATAACACTAATATATCTAATACTAATATACTAATACTAATATATCTAATACACTAATATATCTAATACTAAAATATCACTAGAATAACTAATATCCTATATATCTATATCACTAAAATCACTAATCACATACTATAAAAACTTCTATAACACTGGAAAATTACAATATTCCGTTGAGAAATTTGTACAAATTTTGAATATAAAATAAAATGCTCCTCCTCGATAAAAATCCTGGCTACGCCCTTGACTCCGAACAACATTCACGCCACACACCTGAGTTATTTGAGGAATCATCTGAGACGTGGACATGTTGAAAACGTTGGGCAAAGCTTGTACCGGGAAATGCACCGTCTGATAAACAGTCTGTCCATTGTTGGCAGTCACGGGTACCTGGACGGGCACCGTCTGCTGGACGTGTTGCATGGGAAATTGGAAAGGCCGGACTTGAACGCTCTGTCCTGGAACGGTAAATGACATATTTTCAGTACATCGAAATTCCGATTTAGTCAATTTTTGTTTTAATTAGCAATTAAAATGTTTTTTGCCAGAAAACCACAAAAAAAAAGTCCACCGAGCCGGGAATCGAACCCAGGACCTCCCAATTTCATGTCGGGTGCTAAAATTGTTTTCTCGCAAAAAACATTTCAATTGCTAATTAAAACATCGAAAAACATGGATTTTTCTTTGAATCAACAACCTAGTGATAAAAATAAACGTTGTCAAATTAAATCACTATTCTTAATTCAAGTCATTCATAAAAATATCAAAAATTCCCTCATTAACACAACCCCTCCATACCATTAGGTAACTGAACAGTTTGACCCGCAATGTTCTGTATAATCGAAGTGGGAAAAACGTTGGGCGTCCTGATAAGACTGACAGGGCTCGGCGTGATGATGGTTTGTCCATTCGAGAGCTGCACTTGCTGATTGCCCAGCTGGACCTGCTGGCCATTGGCCGTTGTGAACTGCATGGTCTGTGCTTGGGGGTGAGTCGCTCCTGACATAGCCGACGACGGTATAAACAGCGCCTCCTGGCCATCGATGTTCACCGTCTGGACCTGGGGAATCACGCTGTAACTCAATTGCTGTTGCTGGGGTTGCTGCTGGGCTTGTTGGGCTTGTTGTGTTTGCTGCTGGGGCTGCTGCTGCAATTGAGCTTGACCGCCCACCAATTGAGCACCCTGTAAAAATATGAACAATGTCAATTTTTTTTCTATTTCATAAATCCAGTCCTAATAAAAATGACAAGTTTTTAAATTTTAAAAATGGAAGTTACAAAATTTCGAATATTCTGAAATTCGAAAACTGAACAATTTACGATTTTAAAATTTCGAAATCTGAAAAATTCTGAAATATATTAAAAATTAAGTTAATATTAATTATTATTATTGATATTTATTATTATTATTAAATAAAGTTAATACGAGTCCGAAAATGAAGACGAACTTGAATAAATTGCTGCGGCAAAGCTTGCACAGAAATAGTTTGCTGTCGTTGCTGGTCATGTTGTTGCTGTTGTTGCTGCATAGGCATAAAATTTTGTAACTGTTGTAAAGTTATGACTTGGGGTTGTTGCTGGGCCTGTTGTTGTACATCTTGCTGTTGTAACTGGTGAAGTGCGTTTGCGCTCAGAAATCGTATCTGGGGTTGGTTCGATTGTTGCTGGTCGATTTGTTGCTGCTGTTCGGAGCCATCTTGTTGCTGGCTATTGTTCACAGCTATATGGTGCTCCTCGATTTCTTCCTGAGAAAAAAAACATCGAATTTCAGAATTCTGGATGGCATGGTCGATGTTTTGGTACGTCGAGAAATTATAAACATTTTTGGATATGACTGTTATTAATGCAGAAATAAAAACTAATATTAATGTTTCGAGGTCCCGTTCTTCTTGGATTTTAATTTTATTTTACTTTATATAACCAGTTATAATTATGTAATTCTATTGTTGGAAATTATTTTTGATCATTTTGTTCAAATTATTACAATTGTTTCGGAATTTAATCATTTAATCATTTCAATGTTAACATTTTCATTAAAAAAGTAATTACTCACAATCGATTTTTTTTTAATGATAAGTGAAATAGTGAAATATTCAAAAATTATACATTAGTTTAATAAATATAGCGAATTCTCTCGAATTTTGAAGAATTTCAATTTTTTAGATCATTCATAATGTATAATTGCAATAAACAAAAAAGAATGACAAAAAACCAAAATTATTTCTTTTTTATTTAAAGGGTGCTAAAGAACCCGCGTGTTTGTACGGCCTTGGAAAAGATAACCATCTGCTGTGTCGTATAGCGGATCTCAACATTTAGGAGCGAGAAAACATCGGAAATCGACGGGTGCAAGAAAGATGAGAAAGCGGCCGCGAAATATTTCCACTTAGTATGGCTGGAATGCAGTGCTCCTACGCACACAAAGAAACACGAGAAACGAGAAACTCGAACTTTTAGACGAGAAACTCAAACGTTGCCACGTTAATTTTCTCCCCAAAAAAGAATTTTACGAGAATATTCCAAAAACTGAAAAACCGTCGTCTTAATTCCAACAACTTGGAAAAAATATTTCAAGTGTCAACATTTTGAAATTAAAAACTGTTCGGAATTTTGGAAATATGGGAGATTATCAAAAAGTGAAATGAGAAAATTTTGAAGATGAAATAGTTAGTTAAATTGACATTCCCAATTTGACGATAAAAACTTAGAAATTCATAAATTTTGAATCATCAAGTCCGAAAATGTTCACTCGAACGTTTCAATTTTTTTATTTGGAAAAAAAAATATGAAAACTCTCGCGATTTAGTGAAATTTCACAATTCGAAAAATTCTGAATCAAAAATGTAAAAATCGAGATTCGAAAAAACTGTCAAATCAATAGTCAAATGGCAAAATTTGACAATTATACGATTTCAGAATTTTTTACAACATTCAAAATTCAAATGCCAAAAAAATTTTTACAAAATGACTCAAAACTGAAAAACATAATTCAACCCTAAAAACCATAAATTCAAAAAATTCGAAGTCACATTCAATAATTCACTTTTCCACAATTTAATATTTCAATAAACAAATCTCCTCGCAGTTCCTATTTTCCCCTTGGGTTTTCATTCTCGACCCGAAAACCCGTTCCTCATTCAACCCTTTCATCCTCAACATCAAAACCAACCGAAACCCGAAACCGTGAAAAATCGTTATCCCAAAGCCCCCCAAAAAATGGTCACCTCACAACCAAAACCCGTCAAAACCAAAGTCTTTCCCCCAAACGCCGAACAGCAAATCAAGTGAAAAACCCGTTCCTCAACCCCCCACCCCCCAAAAGTGTCACATTACGAAAATACACGTGGTAGATTCACGAAAATCGACCAGTTGCGTCGCGCGGGGTGTATTTTCGGAAGGAGCCACACCTGCGACAGCGCCAAAGGGGACACGCTTCCCTATCGCACCCGCCCACTCGGATCGCTCGCTCCTCTTTCGCGATAACGCGGAAGCCTTCCCGGACCTCAGCCTCCACCTACTCGCTCCACCTAACTCCCAGAGCACGTGCTCCCCAAGTCCCCCTTCGCATTTCAGCCCGAAACCCTCAATTTTTCGTCGAATATTTAAACACCCCCTCCCCCCGCAACCCGCCCTACGCCCCTTTCCTAGGAAACGCCAAACACGCACGCGACCCACACACACGCATATGCTTGTCATGAGAAGAGATGAGAATAGTACTCACCTCGTAGTCCGATTTCACCATTGTCATCGTTATAATCGGCGAAAAACGCCAAATTTCACATTTGCACTTATCACGGTTCCGGGCTTCCCGCCGTTTCGAAGGACACGAACGACGGCGTTCGCGTTGTTATTTTTTTGTCGTGTTCCTTCGTCTCGGGGGGGGGCAGAGAGATTTTTCGGGTTTCGCGGGATTCGCGGGTATTTCGGGGCCGGGCCCGGGTAATCGGGACACGGGACGCGGCGGGTTCTCGAGAAACGGGGTTTTTCTCGCGGGGGGAAGTAGGCGATCCGGGCGGTTTTTCGATGGGCTACGCAAAAACGCGCGCGACTCTGGCGATATCGGGGATCCCAGAGAACTGACGGGACACGGCTTTTGCCTGCCCTCTGCTCAGGGGTGTACGGTCGCCGAGATTCGGGTGGGGTTTCGCGAATTTGAGTTTAAAACATGTTTCTGAGGTTTTGTGAGGTGGGGTTGAGTTTTCGGGTGTAGTGGGGGGTTTTTTGGGTTCGGGGTTAAAATTTTTTTGGGCTGGGGGTGAAAAAGGTTTGAGAAACATTGGCGTCGGGTTGAGGGGACTTGGTGGGGACGGAAATTTTGATTATATGGCATTAATGGACGATTTTGGTTTCGTGTTTTTTCCTTTGGGAAATTCGACGTGTACCATTTGATTTATTCTGTACTCATACGATTTTTATACTTAATGTACAAGATTTTCTTTTCTCACAAGGTCAGCCCGACAAAAACCTCACGGGGTTTACAAAAATCCTTCTAAAAAAATAACAGCCCAATAAAAATCGAAGTCCAACTTTTAGGAGTGTCCTAGGATGAACTAATAAAAAACTTAAAAGAAAAAAATCGTTACATATTAAAAAAATTTTATAAGTTCCCAAGAACTCCTAATGAAATAGCTATTTGGTTATCTAGGAGTAAAAGTATGACATTTAACGGCGGGGCCGATATTTTCGAAACGGGGCGTAGGCAATTAAGCGCCGAAGGCGCAATGTTGCTGCAGCCGAGGAATATAATCGTATGAGTCCAAAACGACTTTTTGCCCTTTGGAACATACGATACTTTATACACCGAAGGCAATAAAAAGGTTTTTTGGGCCCGAGCAGGCCAATAAAGGACCGTTTATTGCACTGCCGAGCAGGCCAATAAAGGACCGTTTATTGCACTGACGTGTATAAAGTTTTTTATACCGAAACTATCTAAGCGCGTTATTTAGTACATGCGGAGCAGCGCAAGTATTACGCGTAGTGAGTCGATAAAAACACGCGCTAAGGTTAGGTTGAGTCGCATAAATTACATAACGCAATATACCAGTCACAAATATCGCCAAATGTCACCTTCATAGCAAAATTGTAAGCTGGAAACATTGACCCTTTTTCTTCCTTTACACACGTCCATCATTCTCGTTTTTACATTTTTACCGTTAAAGGCACTTTTTGCTTATTTGTGCCATTCTTACGTGCCCTCCTAAAGTGTTTTTACGCTTTGCCTAATGCACCGTTCACAATGCGAAATTTTTGCGTTGCTGTGTATGTGGTAAATAACGGGCTTTAGATGGTTGAGGTATAAAAAATTATAATCTTATATGAACGTACGTAATAGTCAAAATTAGAGATTCTTGTACTAACTAAACGTCCCTAATTCTCGACGCCCATGCCTTTACATAAGATCGCCAAGTTCGCGGTACAGGGAGGCTCCGTACCCGCAGAGTCCCCCGGTAGCTACGGCCATGGCCAGGGGCAGTGGGAGACGGAGCGAGAGGACGCGCGGATGAAAAGTGACGGCGATGTAGCGGCGCGACGACGCGAGTCCCGATTGGCGGGACGCGCGGCCTCGGCCGACGTCGGTTAGGGCGCAGGGGCGTGCTTGCGGGGGTCCAGGACGCCTACCCCGGATCGCGCTTCCGCCGATTTAATCCCCTACCAGGTGGTTCGCGCTCGTTGATTCGCGAGGTCGGCCGGGTTCCCAATCAAAGAAGGTCCTTTCAATGCCCGTGAAGGTGTGGGCATTTTCGGATCCAAGACGCGCCCTTGTCTTTAGAAAATTCGACGGCTCTCGTTCCACCCCTCGAACGAGATCCCACGTCCACGTGCAGTTTTCGTGCTCTTTTCGTAACACGTGTTACGTAAAATGAGAACGAACAGAATTTATGCACGAGAATAGTAGGACATTTTGAAACTGGGAGAAATTAGGATTATACACTAGTTGCGAAATGTACTATTATCCTACACGTGGAAAAAGTACGCAATATAAGAGTTCTTTTTATGTTGTACGAAGTTTTATGGTTTCGATCAAAAATATCAAGAAAATAGCCTGAATTTAATATGTAGTCATTTTCAAACTTCATCGAGTTGAGAAAAATATTGAACATTTGGCGATTCTGGAGTACAAAAATTCGTAAATATTCCTTTTTTTTCAAATTTTTGAACTTTTTTCATTGACTAAAGTTTTCATCCCTTGGTACGAAAATACGCGGTTCGTGCACATTAAGAACTGCATTTTTTGAGTTGAAAATTTTTATTCATAGGGGAAGAATTGAAATTTTTTTAATTTGAAAACTGAATCGTGCAGATTTTGTGTAAACTTCGCATAAATTAGCATAAAATGACCCAAATTTGAGAAAACATGCAAACATTCGAGTCTGCATAAACTGTTCTAATTAGGGATTTTATTGAGTGCGCGGTTTATAGAGGAGGAGTCAAATGCGATCGCCCCGCGTTTTCATCGGCACAACCCACGACACGTGTTGTGCACTTTCCCTTTTCACAAAAATAAAGAACAACGAGGTTTCTCTGCTACTTTACTCGCGATCAACGACCTTGGGGGAGAAAGCTGAACCCGCATTGTGCTTCTCGGGACCCAAGGGCTTCGAAACACCTGGCCTCGCTCGACGCCCCCAAACGCGGTTTTATAATCAATAAATTATTATTGATTCGTTTTTCCTAGACGAATAGTGTATACTTATCATAATTATTCAGTGGTGAATATCTAATTATAGTTTTTACAAAGTATTGATTTTTCCAAATTCTTGTGTATTTTTTTAACAAATGTTTAGATCGGATCATTTCGTTTGAAATCATACATGATTCATTTCAGAGATCAACTTTGCAAATTTGACTTTTCTGGAGATTTTCAAGCTTTTCATACTTTGTGAAACCTTTTTTTTTCTTTTTGGAATCTTTTAAGTATTACAATTTTGAAGAATTTTATCGATCATTCTTTCATAAAATTGTGAAAAATTTGTTCATCGATTTATAAATCAACGCAATTTTAATAAATACCCAAAAACCAAACAATTAGTAACGACAACAAATGAAAGAAGTTCCCGAAAAATATAAAAAATAATAAAATTTGTATGTAAATGTCACCAAACTTTAGGAAAATAAACAATCTTGGTGTCAAATGTAAGTTAATCACTATTCAAAATTGAATTCGCGCAAATTCATGACTCGATATATATATATATCGATTTCGATACATCGATAGTAATTACTCTCGCAGATTTCAATACGTAAACAAACATGGCGGCGAATTGCCACGATGTTAAAGCAATGTTAAAGGTGGTTAAAGGGTTTGGTGAACTGTCAGATTTTCGTGTGATGCTTTGTGGATATTTTGAATGTTTTTTTCAATATAAGCGATAAACAAAAGTACTTGAATTGAATTTATTTATAAGTTGTGAATAATGGAGAGTCTTTACCATCAAACAAATAAGCTGGTTCAAGAAACGCAACATCTTTTTTCGATTTTGGAAAGAAAACCGCCGAACCTGAATGTAAAACAGTTGGAACATGATTTGGAAACGAAAATTAATACTATCAACAGGTAATTTATAGCTTGTGATAATTTACTAAATTTTCGAAGATAGTAGAACTTCGCAATTCTGAATTTCAGAAAAATGTAAAATCTTGAACACAGATTTACAAATTGTAAAATAAAATTATAGAATGTCTCAAAAATTTGGAAAACATGAAATTTTCTCCGAAATCCGAAATTTTGAAAATCATAAAAATGCTCGATAAATTGCGAATTGTTTCAATATTATTAAATAATGGCTTTTTTCCAGAACTTTGCAAAATTTTGAATTTTAGATCTCAAAAAATCCGAAATTCTGAAAAATTTCAAATTACTCAAATTTCGTTGACAATTTTTACATTTTCCGAAAAATCCCACGCCATTGCAAAAATGTGCAAATTCCTAACTTTTTACAATTTTGCAAATGAAATATTAAAAAAATTCCTAATATTCCACAGAATTAAAAAAACTGATACCAGTTCTGCAAATTTTCAACACTTAATTGGTAATAACTTCTTTAATTTTTCAAATTTTGTAAAATGTAAAAAAATTGTCTTAAAACTTCATATGCATTCCAATCGAAAAAAACTTCTCTCACTCAAATTCTACACATGCAAAACAACCCCTTAACAAAATCTCAATTTCCAGCAATTGCGAAAGACTCGACATTCTCTGCATGAAGGGTCCCATGTCCGTCCGGCAGAATGCCAAAATGCGAGTCGACCAATTAAAATACGACAGTCGTCACCTCGGCGCCGCTCTTAACACGTGGAGAATGCAAGTTCAACGCAGCGAGAGGGAAAAAGCCGAACGAGAAGCTCTTCTCTCGACGAGGTTCACAACCAACGAGTACGTCGACATTCCCATTGACCAAAACTCGCAGTACAATAACAACATGCGCAACGCGGTTTCCGGGGTCGACAATCTCCTTCAGCACGGCGGCGGGATTCTGGAAAATCTGAGGTCACAGAGGATGACCTTGAAAGGCGCCCACAGGCGACTCATGGACATCGGGAATACTTTGGGTTTGTCCAATACGACAATGAGGAGGATCGAACAACGAGCGTTCGAGGATGGTTACATCTTAATTGCCGGAATGATTCTGTGCTGCTTTATTTTCGTTCTCGTGGTTATTTATTTACTGTAAATTTGGGCGTTATATTTTTTGGGTGATTCAGTGGCGGATCCAGTGGGGGATGGGGGGGGGGGGGTTCAACAACAACATTGAAATTCAAAGTCTGAAGTTTCGAATTTGAAATTCGAGTTCTAAATTTGAATCCCATGTTGATACGGGGATATGACTGAAATGATTGTATGCAGGGTGTCTAAAAGTCCGGAAAACAGTAAATTCACCATCAAGTTCTGAGAGAATTTTTTCTTTGGAATTTTTGAAATTTGTAAAACTGACACTTTGATGTCAGTTTACGAAATGTTCATCAGTCGACGTAATTACGTGAAGTATTTTGAATTTTGGGGAACTCTGTAAATTTTTTAACTTGGGCAAATTTTTCATAAATTTTTCTGAAACTTCATCATTGTAAAATTATGTATGGGTCATGATTCAAACATGATTGAGCAATGATGTGGTCACAGTTGAACATAACTTTGGTAACATCAAATTACGAATCAAATGCTGCAATGATTGTCTTATGGGTTTTATGTGAAAAGTTTACATAAACTTTACGTAAACTTTGTATAAACAGTTTACATGAAATTTATGGAAACTATGTCTACTAGGGTGTAGATTTGTATGTATGTTGGTTCAACTGAGACTAAGTTGAAGTTGACTGTGAGTTTTGTTAGCCAAGTTAATCATGTGAAAATTACGGTAAAACTGGTTGAAAGTTTTGTTGTTGTTATTAATGAGTGGGAAAGATATTGTAATATAATTATATTTGACACTGGAAGAGTTTAGCTTTGCACATAGTTTTTTATCATGGCATTTGTATAATTCGATTGTATTGTGAGATGTGGATGATTGTTGATTAAATTTTTGTACATTGGAAAAGTTTGAAAACCGTTATTCATCACTGAATTATGAATTTGATAGTATGAGCTGGATTCTAATTCGAATGTCATGTTTTTTGTATGTACTGCGAATGTTTACAATCTGCCATTGGCCGCCATATTGAATATAATCGATATATTTTGTGATCGATTTTATCGATAGTTTTCCATCATTCAGAACAATTTGAAAAATTCATCATCAATTTTCCACAAAAATTGACAAATTAGTCGAATCTAGAATATTTTTATTTAAATTTCACGTTTAACGCGTTTTTTTTGAAAAAAAACGTCTCTAATAAAAAAATATACGAAGAAATCTAAGAAAACTGTAAATTGTCAAAAAAGCCCTACTTCGTAGATGCCGCTACCGTCCGGGGGCGCCCTGTTCACCGTACGAATTTCAAAAGTGAGTGAATGGTAAAAACACGGATCTGCCTCGAAAAACATCTATCGCGAGAAAAAAAAGTCGTCGCCCTCGAAACCGTTGTACCAAGTCGCGCGGTGCCATCGGCGTTTTTCCGTTCGTCGCGTAAAGTCTGGAATTTCGCGCAACCGTGCCCGGGTGTTCGCGATCCTCGGGGAAGATACGTTGTTATGTGTTCGCCCCTCGACGATAAGCCGCTGTGCCCGCGTAGATGGTCTTTGGTGAGTTCCCCAGGTCCGGACCCAGGAAGCCGACCTTGAAAACCGCGAAATTTTCCGAAGGGAAACGTCACGCGGCGGGGAAATAACGCCAGCGGTCGCGCCCATCCTGGCAGGAAATTTCGCAACTTACTCGACTTTTCGTTCGTCGATTATGATTGGGGTTGATTTTTGAACGATTACGCAATTCGGCGAATGATTATTTGTTTTTGTTGGCGCGGAGGGGGGAGGAATTGTTGTCGTTGTTTTGAACGGTTGGAGACATAACCTCGAAATTTTTGACTTCGCGGGAGTTAATTTGGGGATGTTTTTGTGGAGGTTTGGGAAAGTTTTTGGTTTGTTGTGGTTTTTGGAGTTAATTTTTTGGATTGGGGAATTTTTGAGTTGAAATTTGGATTTTTAAAATTATTTGATTGATACTTGGAATGTTTACGTTTTTGGTTTGTGAAATTTTGGTAGTTTTTTGATTGAATCGTTATATTGTTGAAGTGTTGAATTTTTCAGTTTTGAAATTTTATTCTAACATTATTATGGTTCAATAATTTTGAGTTGTTTTGACGAAACAACTTGAAATTGAAAATTTTGATTTTTGAACTAACAAATTCATTATTTACGTAAAATTTCGCAAAAAAAATAATTTTCTTTTTTTATGCTGCAAGTCAAATTTTTGCGGAAAAATGGATGTCCTTTTGACGAATTTTGGAGCGCTTTCTTGATCGACACCCACGTATCGAAATCAATTGTGCGTTAAGGTTATTAACCAATTGACTCGGCTTAATTCCCCACCGTAATCATTGTATCGTCGTGATTGTTTTCGCGCTTCGAAGAATTTCGCATTGTTTTGGGTTACCTTACATTTTCCATCACCAAGCGCGCATAATTTACAAACGGCATTTCCCAATGACGAAAAAAAAGGTCTCTTTAATTACTAAAGAGTAATTAAGTATGTAACTCCAGAGATATTTATCTTTCGCTCGTGATGAGACAAAATTTGCGCTGAGAAATTATTTATTGGGAAGAATATTTTTTTTGTTTTGCGACTGAAAAAAAAATTTGAGGATTTGACAAATTTTTAATTCAGAATATATAGTGAATTTGAATTTGAAAAATGTAATTAAAAATGATAAATTAAATCAAATTTGATTTCAACTTTTTGAATTCGAAGGAATTTGAATTTGGAAAAAAAAACGGTTTCTTCCATGAGTGGAAAAAAATTATTTTTGCACTAGTGGAAAAAGAACTGTTCTTTTTAAACTCGTGAATAAATCGATCTTTTTTTTATTGCTTTTCGAAATTTTAGTGTAATATTTTTTTATTTTTTGGAGGAAGGGGGGAATAATTTTTATTGATTTTTTAAGATACCGTCTTCTTAGAAGTTCACCAGCTGATATCGATCAGGATGGGCAAGCTCTTGTCAAAGATTTTTGGCAATAAGGAGATGCGCATTCTCATGCTGGGACTTGACGCGGCGGGAAAAACCAGTATCCTTGAGAAAAATTGAGCTAGGCCCATTGGGAAATTCGATTGTATAATCAAATTGAAATTTAATCTCGAGGTTAATGTAGTTGAAAGCATTTAATTTGAAAAAAATACTACACAATTCACAAAAATGAAACGTTCGCAAATTTTTACGAATTTCAAAAGATTACGCAGATTTTTTCGTCGATTCAAACATTTTGAAAAATTGATTGCCGTTTTTTCGAGTTTACGGAGTTTTTGCAATTTCACGAAAATTTTACATAATTTTTGCAATTTTACGGAATCGTAAATTTTTTAAATCTTCCAAAACTTGGATTTTTGAAGAATTTCACAATTTTAGTATATCAATGTATACATGAATTTATACAATTGATATAATTTAGCATTTTCGGAAAAATTTAACTTCTGATTGCTGGGAAATAATCCGATAGTATGATCAAATTGAAAATAAATGAATAAAATTAATGAATGGACAAATAAAATAAATTGAAATCAAAACTTGAGGTTGATTAAGTTGAGTACAAGATATTAAAAATATTTTAGGTGTATAATTACATTTTATATAGTTTTCCTTTTTTTAAAATCTTATTGAATTGACCAATGTTATTTTTTCCATTTGATAATTTAATATCTAGAAACCCTGAATTTTTTGCTTTATCCTATGAAATGTGTTTTTATACTCGGTTGTTTCCGAGCGTCCTAATCAAATTTTCAGCTTGTCTCGATTTCGCCCACGCGGCGATAAAAAGCGACACATGTTTTTTCTGCGCTTTGTTTCCTTAACTTCTTTTTTCCTTCGAAACTAGCTATACTGTACAAACTCAAATTAGGCCAATCGGTGACGACTATTCCAACTGTGGGATTCAACGTGGAAACTGTCACTTATAAGAATGTCAAATTTAATGTTTGGGTGAGAAAAATAATGCTTTTTAAAAAATAGTTTTGTCAGAAATGAAAATATTTCCATTAAATATAAAATTCATTGAAACAAAAAATAATTTCAAGTAAAAAAATTTTTTTTTCACTTTTTGGTAAAAAATCACTTTTTTAAACCCAAATTCTAAAAATTTGTAGTTTTTTGCAGCTGAAGTTTAATTCTGCAGTGTAATCTCAATTATTAATCTCGAAGTTTTAAACATTTTCGTAATAAATGCGATTTCAGGAAAAATTCGTATTTTTCGAGAATCATGTAAAATAGTTATGACAAAAATAAAAATATTAATGATGATCATTCATATTCTTATTAAATAAAAAATCGTTAGAACAGAAGATAATTTTATGTTATGTTAGAAAAAAGAAAAACATGTTTTCAAATCCAAATTCTGTTGAAATGAAATATGTTTAAAGTGGAATATTTTTGCAGGATGTTGGGGGACAGGACAAAATTCGTCCTTTGTGGCGCCATTATTATACGGGGACGCAAGGGCTCATATTCGTGGTGGATTGCGCGGATAGGGATCGCATAGACGAGGCTCGCCAAGAGTTGCATCGGATTATAAATGACAGGGAAATGAGGGACGCCATTATTCTTATTTTCGCTAACAAACAAGATCTTCACGATGGTAATTTTTTTTTTTTTTTTCAAGACTTGAAAATTTTCAAAAATACACGGAAATTTTTTTTCTGTCAAATTTGAAGTTTATGGGTCTTTCTTCATATATTATCTTATTTTTGGTACATTTTCAGGGTTTTCAAAATTGTTTCGAAGAGTTTTCGAGAATTTCAGGGACTTGGAAAGTTTTTTCAGTCGTTCTGTAATTTTATACATTTTTTGTAAAAATTTCGTCGCACTGTGAAAATAAGGAATTTTCGACTATTTTTCGTAGTTTTTAGAATCGGGAGAAAAGTTCCGAAAATTGTTCGAACCATAACGAATTTTACTTAATTTGGGGACACTAACATTTTGGGTATTTTTTAAACTTCTGAAAATTTTTTAATTTTCCAAGTGCAAAATGACCGAGAATTTAAAGATTCCTCCTATATGTGCATTTACTGAATTTCGAATTAATTTTATTTCATTTATCGTATTTACTTAATTTAGTCATAGTTATTTATTGTAAAATTTTTTTTTTTTTTTCAAGACTTGAAAATTTTCAACAATCCGCGGAAAATTTTGTTTCTGTCAAATTTGAAATATATGTGCCTTCTTTTATATATTATCTTATTTTTGGTCCGTTTTCAGGATTTTGAAAATTATTTCGAAGAGTTTTCGAGAATTTCAGGGACTTGGAAACTATTTTTCGTAATTCTATAAATTTTTTGTAAA
>JAPYZK010005848.1:0-11808 GCA_030522785.1 Platygaster equestris
CGCGGCGAGCTCGGCCATCTTGCCGTTTCGCTTATGCGAATAATTCAAAATCACGGTCTGAAAATGTTCATCTGAGCGCCTCGCCGTCAGAGTGCGCCAAAGGCGCTGCAAGGTGGACTCGAGAGTTTGTTGTGACAGATTAAAGACGATTGTTGGGTTTTTTCAAATAAATGTGCAGTTTACGGGCCGGGCCTTAAAAAACAGTTTTTGACATTTTTTTTTTTTTTTATGAAATATGTGTCTTTTAGCAATGAACATAATTTTTCTTGCGGAGAAGTGTTTATTTTGCGTCAACATTATTAAAAATGCAAGGAAGTGTTGTGACAAGTGAGAGTTTTCGGAAGTTATTGGGGTCTGTATAGGAACTTGTCGTTTATTTTTCTTGATATTTCACTGGTGATCATTTTCTAAAGAGCAGTACCTAACCTTTCATGGAGTTTTGTGCGTTATTAATGTTTTGAATGTTCAGTCGCGGGACCAATAACAGCATAACCCCACTTTGGTGATTCCGCGATTAAACATTCAAAACATTAATAACGCACAAAAATTTTTCAAAGGTTAGGTACTGCTCTTTAGAAAATGATCACCAGTAATATATCAAGAAACATAAACCACAAGTTCCTATGCAGACCCCAATAACTTCCGGAAACACTCACATGTCACAACATTTTATTGCATTTTTAATAATGTTGACGCAAAATTACCACTTCTCCGCAAGCGAAATTAAATTCCTTGCTAAAAAACACATATTTCAAAAAAAGTAAATTTTGAACAACTTGTTTTTAAGGCACAGCCCCTAAACTGCACATTTACCAATATTAATAATAATTGATCTTTGTGCCATGAGAATTCTGGGCAAGGGATCTGCAATGTTAAAAAACTATAACTTAGCTTTACCTGCAGATTTCGACCAATAAAATATATACTTTACTGATTCTAATGATTCTTTATGTAAAAAATGATACTTTTTTATAATCAATAAATTTTCAACAATGCACTCGGAATTATTCTTGAAACTTCTATCGTACAAAATTATCAATATTGAAAAACAAATATTTTTATTTCGTGATTAAAGTATTTTAAACTTTTAACTATTCAATATAATTAACTATAATAACTATAATTAAATAATTAATTAGAATATTCAAAATAACGAGTGAAAATTTGAGAGTAGTTTGAAAATGTCAGAAAATATTTATAAAAATAAAATATGAAAAAACGCATATTTTAATTGCGTACAAATTGAAGCTATTTTTGATTTCTCAATAAATCCAACTATATCGACATTTTTCTTAGAAAATGCATAATTTCGCTATGCATTCTATTACTAAATATATTTTTACAATATATTATATATTATTATCAAGCATAATTTCACTACGCATTTTTAGAAAATTTCGGGTTTTCCAGGAGTTAAAAATAATATTGCTTGATTTAAAGATAAAAACGTATCATATCTCTAGTGATCCTAGTTTTTATACAAGCCTTATGAAAAATTTTTATAAAGTCGATTTTATAAGTTTTGAAAAAATTCGCATTGTTTATAGATTGGTGTTATACAAGTTTTATGAAAAAATTTGTTTTATAACAATTTTTTCAATATTTTTGATATTTTCGATTTTTTGTTTCAATTGCAGATTGTGACGTGACTGACGACGGTTTTGATTCCAAAGTCAGTACAGTTCACCAGCCGGCTCAAGTTGGAAATCTCAAGCTGAATCTACCTTTGGACGAAGACGATTATTTAATGCCATCTCCTCAGTTGCCACCTAATAACACCCAATACGTGGATTTAATCGAAGATGCTAAATCAGCAGGTACATTTTCACCCACGATTTTCTGCTTAAATTATAAGTTTTTTTGCAAAACTTTTTTAAAACTTTTGTGAATATAGAAACGTGATAATTGAAATTAAAAAAAATTTTTTTACAATTTAATAAAAATGTTTTTGTTTGCAAAACTCGCCTTCGGCTCGTCTTGCAAACTTCACATTCGTAAAAAAAGCTCTTTCTGCACTCGTTGAGAAATGTACTATTTTTAGTTTTGTCGGGACCCCTCCCCCCGTACTCAGAATCTCTGTATAACCACTAAAAAATGTAAAAAAAATTAATGTTTTTCGATATTCCCTCAGTTTTGTTCTTAATTGACAATCAAAATGGTTTTTGCGAGAAAAAAAAATCCACCGAGCCGGGAATTGAACCCAGGAACCCAAAAACCATTTTAATTGTCAATTAAGAACAAAACTGACTGGGAATATCGAAAAACATGGATTTTTCTTTGTATCAACAACCCAGTGATAAAGAAACTTTTTCTACTAAAAAATGTCTTGTCATTTTTCAGAAATGGGCCTCAAGCGACGAAACAACGGCTATCGATACCCCAACTACCTAACGATACCAGGAAAAACATCCGTCGACAATCCAGAGTACATAATGTCGCAAGATGACCCCCCCTTGACCCCACAGCCCCTCGGCATCCCTACGCCCAATCTCGAAAAAGTGCTGACAAACGGGGCTTTCGGCTCGCAAACGCGACAAAGGAGCTCCGAGGAGGAATCGGATCACGAGTACTACAACGATTTCGACAGGCTGCAGCGCGAACTCCAGCCTCTGAAACCTCTGAGGAAAAATGGAACGACCGTTTGAGCCCACTGCCGAACCGAATTGTACTTAGAATCGGGAGCTACTGTATATTTTTGATAGTGATTAGTCTCAACGCTCATTGAATACGCGAGAACATGGAGCAAAACTACTTTTCATGTGCCATCCTTTGGCTCCGAGAGTAAGTCGACTTTTTCGCGTAAGGTGTAGTATGTACATAAACTCGGTGGAAAAGCTTTCTTCAAACTATGAATTGTTCCAAATCGAATGTCTCTATTTTTGTATTCTTTTGTAATCGGGAAAGGTGGGAGAAAAACCTTCTGACTGAGTTTTTATAAAACGTTTTTTTTTTTTTTTTTTTTTTTTTTTTTTTTTTTTTTTTTTTTTTTTTTTTTTTTTTTTTTTTTTTTTTTTTTTTTTTTTTATTTTTTTTTTTTTATTATTTGTGCACTAGTGATTAGTTTTTATGAAAACTATTTTTGTAATGAAAGTAACATTTCATGAGGCCGGTTTTATGAAACTTTTTTGAATGTGCGATTTTTATGAAGTATGATAGAAAAACTGTATGAAAAAATTGTATTTGGTGAATCTCGGGTTTTTATATCAAAAATGTTTTTTAAACTTTTTATAGAATCAATTTATAGAAATTATACTTTTGACGAATGATTTTTGAAATCGACTATGTGTAAAATGAAATTTGAAAACAAATTTATGAATCTTGAAGTTGTATTGAAACCAAAATCGCTAGGGTGGACGTGAGTTTTCAGCGGGAACTTGTAGCTTAGGTTACCAATTGACCATCCCTGGAAGGGTTTTGCGAAATTACTTCGCGTTTTTGTGTTACTAATTTTTGAAATTTTTGAAATTTTGTTGAAATGTGTTATTTTCGTTCGATTTTTATGAAAAAAATTTATTTCGTGGATTTTTGAGATCGAGGAATCGAATTCAAAATTTGTTTTTTTTTTTTCAAAAAACGTAATATTTTTTGATATTGATAAATTGGATTCCTTAACCCTGAAAACCTATGTATAATGCTTTTTTTCGTCAAAATTGGATGAGAATTGTAGATTTTGCGACGACAGAATTTTCAAAATTGATAACCCTAGTAATTCTAGTTTTTATAAAAACTTTATAAAATTATTGAATAGTTTTTATAAAATAATGAGCATTGATGTAAGATTGATGTTGTAAAACTTATATAAATTTTTATAAAATGTGCCGATTTATACAGTGATTTTATAAAAACTGTATAAAAAAATTTTTTTTTGTTAATCCTGGAGTACTGTTTCGAAAAATGTTCTAGTAATGTTTTATAAAATCACTTTGAAAAAATTGCACATTTTATAAAATTTACATAAAATCAACTCTATAAAAAATGAAATTTTCTAAAAGTTTTACATTTACATTGTTGATAAAAGCTTTACGTATAAATTTAAATGTACAGTTTTACCTATAAATATAAAGTTACACATACATTTACATAAGTTTTACATTTAGATTACATAAAATATAACAGGGAAAATTAATAACTCGAAAATGCGAGCTAATTTTGCGATCCCATTTTGGAAATTCTCTATTGGTAATCTATGATATAAATTGCCACTTATTTTTTCGAAAAGCCAATTTTTGTCGGACTGCGTAATTTTCCTTGTATATAATTCGGAACCTTATAATAAATTCCTGAAACCTTTGGTTTTTGGGAATCCTATAAAATTCAGAATCATAAGCATCTTGGGAACAATCGAATGACCATTTTTAACTCAAATGGATGTAAAAAGAATTGAAAAATAATTCATGTGGGCTTGCATGACGCCAATTTGGTCAAGTCCTAGCACGAAACATAGCGTGGCCCGTCGCATGCGTTGACTGTGATAAAGAGAAAATCTAACTTCCTCTGTGAATAGAAAGTTGTCTGCAATTTCGAAATAACCGTAATTGTTGAATACAAACATATATATTTACATGAGCGTCGAAATATATAACGATTGAATAGTTTTATGGGTGAAAACGAAGTTGTATGAGGAAAGGTTCTGTAAATCACGAGAGAGCCCCATATGTACATAGAAAGTGGTCGGCATTTTTGCACCACTTGCTGAACTTCGATTTCGAAAAAAAATAACTTGAATAATATAGAATAGTTTGTGCCATTTTGTACAAAAAGGAAACCGGATGGGTAATAACGAACATATACGAATTTTCCATCTTTGTATGGTTCGATACTATATTTCTACAAAGTTTTTATACCTATGGTGGATTTTCACACTTCACTTGTTATTTTCCATGGATCATGTGAAAAAGTTCAATTCACGAAAGAATGTTACGAGTGGTTTGCTGCATTTCCGGTAAATGGTTCGATTAAGGAGAGTATTACGAAAATTATTTTTAATATGCCCCTGTAACTCTGATCCTTATATGGTGACGTGAAGATTTTATAAGGTCATTTTCTTTCTAAGGTGACCTTGAAAGGTTTTTTTTTTGTTATGTTCTTTTTTTAAACCCATGTACATTGTTTCCTGATGTTTCTTCTCAAAAATTCGAGTTTCCAGTTTCCCGAAATATATGACAAAAATGTTTATAAGGTCACCTTGCAAGGAATAAAACATTGTCATTAAAAAAATAGAACTCGAATGATTTCAGAGATTTTCGCGAAGATGTAATGAATTTGTATGAGGATCAGGGTTACTTAATCAATTTTATAATGTAAATATGTTTTTCCATTAAAGTTACATAAAATGTGCATTTAGAAATAAATGATACATCTTTTTTAAACATTGACGTTCGCCGAATGCGTGCTTATAAATGTAAATCACCGGTCATATGGATTAGATGGAAATAAGGTTGTGGAAATAGCTGTTATAGATTTTTATTATATGTCACGATGTGAAAATTATTACAATAAAGAAATAAACATTTTGCGAGCTCGTATTTTTTCAAGTTATACGGCCCCTCTTTGGAACGATGCATTTATTCAAAAATCTGCCGCTAGAGGCTCTGATAGAAGGCGATGCTAGCGCCAAGATGTTCTGTGCCAGAGGCAGATTTTGGAACTACGGAAATAATGAAAAAAACTCTAATTTAAGTAGTTCCAAAATCTGCCGCTAGTCAATAACATTTTGGCGCTAGCATCGAGTAGGCGATGCTAGCGCCAATATGTTATGTGCCAGTGGCAGATTTTGGAACTACAGAAATCACGAAAAAACGCCAATTTCAGTTCTTTACAAATCTGTCGCTTGCCAAGAACATTTTGGCGCTGGCATCAATATTGCTACTACTGCCAACTAGCGGCAAAAATTGGAACTAATGCGACCTTTTAGGATAGCATTTTTCATGGTTCTTAAATTACGTTCGTAAAATTCAAGATCGTTTGAGACTTTTTTTTTTTTACTTTGAAGTACTGGAAAAAACTGATTCACAGAGTAAATATCTTTTTAATAAATTATATTAGAGTACAATTACAATAAAGATACAACAATCGGACGTAAGTCCTACAAATATCTGCGCGATGGCCGCAGATATGGCGTTACATATAGCGAGACAATAATTCACAGATTCGACGTTTAGTTCGGAGTGCATACGTGAACTACATTCTAACCTCACGGTGAAAAGCATTTATATAACGATGCTTTTATCGAATACTCCACATTTTCTATAATACGTTGATAAAGCGTTTCTTCTGTTTACAAATTTGTTCACAATTCCGCCAAAAGTAATACTTACAAGGTATTATCTATCAAGATGAAGTGCGCATTTCGAGTTAGAAGATTGTACTCGCGGAAAATCGTGTCTTTGTTCTAATCGGTTGAAATTTGATATATACACGAGTTATGGAAACCAACTATCCTTATTCGTTATCCACCTCACAAATAAATACTACAATGTAAATGGCAAGAAATTCTGACTCGAATCAAGCAGTATTCAAGGTCAACAACATACAGTTTCTTATGTTACATATATAAACGAAAGACTAGAAAAAATGCCAAGAAAGCCTTATCATTCAAATTGTTTCCACGTAAAATGCGATGACGATAAGACAAAGCTAAAAAGCAACATCAGCGATGTTCAAAATGACGAGTGTCGAAAAACTCTGTACAATACTGTTGTATTTTTTTCAGTGTTGCTGTACTGTATTTTGGGTAGGTGAACTTAGTGTCAATCGTGAAAAAATCGTGGAACAATGAAAATTGTAAGGAGGAAGCGTTATCAATATTCCAAAGTCCGACAAAAAATTTATGAGTTAGGTTAACGACAATCCTTGAATAGTTTTGCAAGATTGGCTCGCGTTTTTAAGCTATTAACTTATTTTATCAACTTAGAAAATTCTGTTCCCGTCAAATCTATAATTCTCAGCAAAATTTTATTTAAAAAAAAGTACTATTGTATCCGCAAAAATTAGCTAGAGATTGGATTTCTTGACCCTTAAAACCTACAGAATCAATTTTTTTGCAGTAACATAATTTTCGAAATTAAAAAAAATAATAACTCAAAAACGCGAACTAATTCTGAAAACCCTTTCGGGGATTGTCTATTAGTAACCTATGCTACAAGTTTCAGCTGAAATTTCTCGTGTATTTTTTCAAAAGTCAAATTTTGTCGGACTGTGTACTTTTTTCGACACTATTTACATATACAACACTACACAGTAAACACTACACAACAACACTATTTTCGGAAATATGAGAGTGTTGCATAGTGTTTTTCGACATAGACAACGCATTTAATATACTGGCAATGGCAAGAAAAGATGAGATTCTTCGGATTTTGCTGGGTAGCAGTCCATTCAAGTCGGGCACAAAACTGGAATTGAAATTATAGTATTGTTAATGTATGTTAAATGTAGAATAATTTAGATCTTGCGAAAAATCGTCGTTTACCTTTTAAAATGTAATCTGTGAGTAATGTCGGCACTGTTGGGCTGTCCTCGTTGATTGCTTTCAATACTGAAAAAAATCACTTATTAAAACATCTTTTTTTTTTCGAAAATATACAAAATTTCCAAATATTCAAAACGTTCAAAATTCTTAAGATTTTAAACATTCTCAAATTTTTTAAAATTATCGAGATCCTTAAAACTTTCAGGATTCTTCAGATTTTCGAAATATTCAAAATTATAAAAATTTACAAAATATACAGAATTTTTGAATATTTTTGAAATCTCGAAAATTTTGAAAATTATTAAAAATATGAAAATTATCAAAATTCTAAAAATACTCAAAATTTCAAAATATCTTTTAACATCTCAAAATTTTCAAAATTCTGATCTAAAATATTCCAAATTCTCACAAATTTGAACATTCAAAATGTTCGGCAATTCTCAACCATTTTTCAATTTCAAAACAGTCAAAATTTAAAAAATCGCAAAATAACCAAAATCTGTCGAATTTTTTGGAATTTTAAAAATCCTTAAAATATTCAAAATCTTCATAATTCTCAAAATTACCAGAACTCGTTATCGAAATTCTTAACGTTGTTAAAATTCTCCACATTCGTATGAGAATAATAATTTTAGAGACCTCCCATAATTTGTTGCACATACTGAACCACTTCTACCATGTCCTATAGCACACAAAAATTTTTTGAAATGTTTTTCTCGTAGTCTCTGAAGATGTTTAGACGTGTAAAATTGAATCAAGTAAAATTTTTCAACAACAATTTTACGTACTTTTTATTAATACTTGTAACGCTTGATTGTCTGGCGGTCCACTATCTGTGTGGTAAGGTATCACCGTTGTCAGATACTGAAAAAAAAAAAATTCAACATGAATGTGGACAACTGTTCACGAGTTCATTAATCAGAGTTGTTGCGTTTTATAAATGTGAAATTCTATACTCGCGCGTGAATTACTGCAAAAATATACAGGTACTGTAACGACCGAGATCAACGATGTCAGTCGAGACGATATTTTAATTATTTAGATAAGGATCCTCGATTCCTCCGCGGAATCATGGGTCCTCACTGGAACTTTCGTACCTTGGTAGGAGGCGACCAAGAGGGAGAACGGATAAAAAACGAATGATTACGGAAGCTTACTTGACATCTTGAAGTTATTTTAATAAACTAAATAAAAGTACAAGTTTGAGACCTCGACCTTTTACAAATCTAAACTGAGGTCCCCGGTTTTTCCGTGACTGTCTTTTGGACAGAGCCTTCGGCTGCTCTGTACGAAAATCGTAAATGGAAAGACGACAAGAACGGGACGAGGCAGGGTTTTTATAGCAGAGTTTAGGAATTTGAGCCCAAGACGGGCGGTGGCTTTTCGCCTTTTCTCACGCGAAACTACCGACTTCCTGTATCGGCACTTTTACGCGATTCAACACTTGCATCGACCATAGAATATTTGCGTTTAAAATAAATGTGGGAACCGAGTATTTATGAATAAATACTCGGGACGTCACAGGTACGTTTGAAATTCCCTAACAATTCTCTATTTTCAAGTGCGCAACAACCCTGGTCACGTCAAATGTGACGAAATGAACCTTCGGTTCCAGCGACGCTCTATGCTGCGGCAACGGACTCGTTCCATTTTGAATTTGGCTTCGTTTTTTCGTGACGTGGTGCTGCCGCCGGCGATTTTGAACGGCGAGCAGCAAGGATATAAACTGGTTTTTCAGCTCCTTCTCGAACTCCAGCTCATCTCGAAATGCCAATTCGGCGATGAGCGTCTCGCTCAAAGCCGCGACTAGAGACTCCATTTCACCAAGAAGATCCGTCAGTTGACCCGAGCTCAATTGCCGCAATTCTGCATCAATCATTAAGGTATTACGTCCGACCTGCTAATTTTACTTAGGATGTTGATGAAAAAAATCACAGATGTTCTCGAAAGCCTACTGAGCGATTTTAGCCTATTTAGCGATTTCGCAAAAAAAATTCGCAAAGTTAACATTATCTTTATGGGCGCGATGCTTTTCTCTCGAATTTCTCTTAAACTACACTGAGGATTTTGATGAAACGTGATAAAAAGTTACAGAGAATTTTTTTGTTCGCAAAACGCGCTGTCAAACACGAATTTTTACCGTATCGTTTTCTCGCAAATAAAATAGTCGAACAATTTAGTACATTAATATTTTAGTACAATAATAGTACATGATTGCGCGTGAGAGTAATGTTGATTTTGCGAAACGAAGAGTTGTAGTTCGACGCGAAGCCGAGGTCTGTAATCGTTTCATAAAATCAACTTTTACTACCCTTACGGAAATTCCCCTCAACTTGAGTGTTATTTAGACCACTCAACTTGAGGGTTAACCCTTAACTTTGAGGGTTAACTCTCAATATTCATGGTTAACCATCAAATTTCAGGGTAAACCCTCAAGTTGACGAGAACTTCCGTAAGGGTATGCAAGCGCAATAGTGTATTAATTCGATTTATAACCTAAAAAGACATTTAAAGTATCACTTTTGAGGTGAAAGTCAAGTAAATATATGAACAATAACAAAGACAGCTTATAGTTTTTTTTCAGTCTGACACAAGTATCCCTGATTACTTTTTTCATGTAGAGGCGAGCCCAGGACTTGTTTGCTTCTTTCCAGGACTTCGTCCGTGTCCAAAAGAGAGCCATCTGTATCCGGAGATCTTTCGACCAAAGGTGTTTCCTGTATCAAATATTTTGAATAGTTACCAATCATTAGAGAAAGTGCCATGAATTCGCAAATGAAAAAACATTCGAAATCCTCGTTAACTTCATAAAAATGACCGATAAAGAAATCAATCCTCGAAAGATTTAAAAAAATGCAGGATATTCAAATTTTTTAAAGACTCGGGATTCTTTGCAAGTTTTGAATACATTTGCAAGATTTCTAATTTTACTATTAAAAGTCGGATGAATTTTCTTTTGGATCAAACTAACATTTGATCATATGAAATAAATAGCGTTTTTTTACTGATGAATGTTTTACAAAAATTTGATTTCGTGTTTTTTTCGTTAGCGTCTACTTCATCCTTGAATGCAAAAATAAAAATGAAGAGAAACAAATCTGGACCTGCATTAAATCATCAATTTCTTGGATAACTTCTTCGGCTGTTTTGAGTGGTTCTTCTGGGCTGTTTTCGGTGCTGCTGGAAAGGATCAAGGCATGCATGTCCAGATCTGTGGCGACAGCTTCGTCTTCGTTACTCAAATCATCGAATTCGGCCCTGAAAAGGTGGTACAGAACGATTAATTGATTACATTCTGTTTTTATAACTAGAGATTAATGTAAAATTTAAATAAAGCGAGCGAGCGAGCGGAAAAAAACTTTCAGAAGATATTCGAAATTTTTTGAATTCTGAACTTGTTCAACATTATGACAAAAGATTTAGGATGACTAAAATTTTCGACATTTTCAAATTTATGGAATTTTCAATTTTTGACGTATTTAGAAATATTTTGGAATTATCCAATTTTTATAATTTTTGACAATTGTCATTATATATTGTACAGAATGCTGCAAATTTACAAAAATATGAACATTTTTCAAAACTTAAGAATTCTAGAACTTCTGGAAATTTTCATGAATTATAAAAATGTTGGAAACTTTCTAAAATCTTACAATATTTGAAAATTACGAATATTGTAAGATTATATCGAGTAAAAAGCATTTAATGTTTGAAATTGTCAAGTTCCTTGAAACTTTCAAAATTTTGAAGTTCCTCGGAATTTTCACAATTTTCATGTTCCTTATCATTTTTGGAATTCGCAAAATTTGCAAAGTTAAAAAACTTTCAACGATTTTCAGAATTTACAAAAAATTACGAATTCTCGAACATTTTGAATACATTAAAATTAAAACAATACCCAAACCCTCAAAATTTTGAAAATGCTAAAAAAATTCAAAAATTTCAAAATTCTTGAAACTTTGGAAATTCTCAACGTTTTGAAACTTCTAAAAATTTTTGAAATTTGCAACAGTTGCTAGAACTATCAAAAATTGCAAGATTTTTCAAAATGTTCAAATTTTCGAAATGTTTTAAATTTTCAACTTTTGCAGAATATATCAACTTTTTATGTTCGTCAAAATTTTCAGAATTCCCAAAATTTTGTAAATTCTCAAAGTTTCCAACATTTTTCGGAATCTCGAAAATTTCCAAAATTTTTTAAATTCTCCCAAATTTCAGAATTCCCCAAGTATTTATACATTTTCAACAGTTTCAAAATTATCAAAATATTTAAAATTCTAAAAATTTTCGAAATTTGCATCGTTATCGAAGTTCACGAAATTTTCGAAATTATACGC
>JAPYZK010005849.1:0-10300 GCA_030522785.1 Platygaster equestris
CCAACCCTAACCTCAAAATTACAAAACTGTGTATTGCTGCAATGTTTTTGTTGTTGTTTACAAAAGTGTCGAATACAGTCATAATCAATCCCAATGAAAGTCAAAGCAACGAAAGGGATAATTAGGTTTTAGCTCCCTAAAGTACGTAGCAAAGCTCTGAGGGCGATTGTTGCGTCAATCAATCAGGTAAACCATTATTTCCCCCCCTCTCAGCAGGGCCGTGAAATCACATATTTCTTCCGGTTGTTGAATAAAATATTGTGTGCGACTAGTGGGAGAAAGAGGAATCTCCTCTTTCTCCCACTCGTCGCACAATATACTATTACTTAACTCAATTAGTTGGAAATCATGGTGAGCAGATGTTGGAAAAGCGATGAAAAAATCAAATCCCAGCTTTTCCGCTTGAAAAGCGTGATCGGCGACTTTATTTACGTTAAAATTATGGTTATATATAAGAAATGGTAAAAATCGCACGTGAACCCCCCTTTATCCATGACGTCGCGGGACTTGTGGAAAATGGAAAATTGCGGAAATTTTTCATTTTTCACAGCGTCATGCGTGGCGACCGATGGAGGGGGTCCGGCCGCTATGCCTCGTGGCAGACCTCCATGTAGTCGGGATTGTGCATTATGTCCTTTATCATGTCCTTCAGGATGGTGTAGCGAGGGAACATCGGGTACATTTTCGAGCTGTTGTACTCCGACTGGAACAATTTATTTAATTTTTCAGTCAACTTTCTGCATGCTAAGTCATTAATTATATTCTTAAATTTGAAATGTATAGATAGAAAAGTGATAATAAAAAATTGAAAGAACGAAAATTCTTGAATCTGAAAATCGAAATATTGCAATTCGGAAATTTGGAGTCAGAAATCCTAACATCGGAACAATTTTTCGGCATAAGAATTCAGAAATTTCAAAATTCAACTGCATCCCAAAATTTAACAGAAAGGTCGAGAATTCGACTTTCGGTGATTTTGACTTGGAAAATGTTGAAATGGAATCTGAAAAGCTTAGAAACTACAGAACCTGCAATCAATAAATTATTAACTTTGGAATTCTAAAAACTAGAAAACTTAATAAAAATTGTACAAGTTCGAAGACTGCTGGATTATATCTTCGAAATTTGAAATCGGTTTGCAAATTTCCAAAACTCAAATCTGGAAAAATGACCCAAATCTTCAGATTCGGAACTCGAAATGATTAAATTCAAAAAGTTCAAATTCTGCAATAAATTTTCAACTCTGGAATTTTTGAAACTAGAAAACTTTCGAAAAATTGTTCAAGTTCGAAGACTGCCCAATCACGAAAATTATATCTTCGAAATTCGAAAACGGTCTCGCAAATTTCCAAAACTCGAATCTGGAAAAATGACTCAAATCTTCAGATTCGAAACTCGAAATGATGAAATTCAAAAAATTCGAATCATTCATCGTCACAAAATAATAACATAATCCATAGCCAGAAAATATGCATCCATACCCCCCCCCCCCCTATTTTCTTAAAGATCTCGAATTCCCCCTCCATTTTCCATATCACCAAAAAACTAATACGAAATTTGTTACAGCATGTCCATCGATCCATCATCTTGTAACGCTTTATCTCACGAACCACAGTTTCTTGCCTCGAAACTCGAACTCTTCGAGTCAACAAGTTTTTTTATTTATTGCATCAAGAGAGCATTTTCTCGGACATATTTCAAGCTCGCCTCAAATGGCTCGTTCCTAAAACGTTGCATTGGATCAGCTTTCATTTCTCGTTTACTTTATTATTGAAAAAAAGCAAGTAAACTCTATTTATCGAGCTCGCTGCGCCTGCGGCTCTTCCATCATTTTTCTGGAAAATCGAGAACGACTAAGATAATCCCGAGCGGAAAATTGGACGACGAAAAAAAATGTCTCGCTCTCTCAGATCGAATTACATACTAACAACGAGATAATTGGTAATTTTTCACTAATTATCGTAGAGAATAAAGACTAATCAATTAATCAGATCATTTCGAAAAATAAACAGTTTAGACTATACTTCATAATAACTCAATTTTCGCTTAATAAATGATTAAATATGAAAATGTGATATCCATCAATAACTCACGATCTCAGAATTATGAATCTTCTGTATCATAAAATTCATGAAAAACGTTTTTCCTTTCGTCACGCGCAATTAGGAATCGTCGCTTTCGGGCGATTTCCCGAAAACGCAGCAAGGCACACGACTCCTCGATGTTAATAAAACTTTTTGAAGCGTGACGAATCGTCGAAGGAACTTTGGCAAAGTTAATTTTCTCAAGGCGCTCGATTCTGCGGAGCTGCTAATTGTGTTTCGTCGTTTAAAAAGATTCTAACCCGATTTAACGGGCCTACGAAGTTCCATTGAATCGCGAGTGCTTTAATTAAAATCGGGCGATTGAATTTTTTTCGACGTCGCTCGTTCGTGAGATCGCATAAATCAATTCTGATTCGCAATGAAAACGAAAAGACCGCGATCGTAAAAAAGGGACAATGAAGGGAACGTCGGGTAGTTCGCTATTTATCGCGATGTTGTAAAGGACGAAACGAAAGTCGTACAACGCGATATTGGATGTCTCGGAAGATTTTTCTTCAAACGGTCGATGTTATTTCGTACCAGATTTTGAGGATTGAAAAGTAGTTTTGAGGATTGTGGGATGGGAAATTTCTGAAACTGCAGTGATAGAGGAAAGTTTGCAGTTTTTTGATTGATTTTTAGAAGAATTGGGGGGAGTTCGAGAACCCAAAATTTCGCACTCGCAAAAATGCACGATTTTTGTTTTTTATTGATTTTGAGGAGAATTATCAGATTTCCTCAGCTCCGCTGTGAAAATGGTTCAGAAACCTTATTAAAATTTGTTATAAGGTTTTCATAAAAACTACAATCACTGTAGGGATCCAAACCTACGTACGCAAACTACGAAATTTCACAAAATAACTGACAATAAATTACCTTCAAGTCTTTTATGAGATTCCTCAATCCAGTGTACTTCTTCAGCAGCCTGTACAAGTCGTTCGTCATTTGGGTGTTCTCCGCTTCGATCTGGCCCGTCGTCATGTCTGGAAAAAGTAATCTCTTATGGAAGACTGCTCGATGGCGGAAAGTTGAAAACTTAATCGAGTTCTGTCGAACTTTCTTTCGGCAAACGAAATTTCATCAACATTCAATGTCGCACTTCCAGATTCTATTGTGACCCACTGAAGTGATACTCACATTTTCGAGTGTCCAGGAAAAATTCTCGAGAAACGAAAAATTCTGACATCATTTTTGACGAATGCAATTTTTCCCAAATTTTTTCTCTCACTCTCCAGTTTAGTGACATGCTCGAGGTTTACGAATAAAATAATGAAGTTTCCAAATTACGAAGTGACTCCCCCGGAAAAGTTTGAATGAAGTTAGAACAAGTTTCGAAATATTTATAACTTCAGTTTCAGCTCACGATGAAAAATTCAAATTTCGCAGAAGCTTTTATTACGCATTGAGGAGCGCGGAGAATGGAATTCTGAGGTAATTGTTGCACCCAGGTCACCGAGAAACTCGGGCGTCGACGAAGTTAGGAAGTTTCAATTATAATTTTGTACAACTAACTGTTGGACGGCCTCTATCACATGTTAATGGCATTTAGCGACCAAATTATGTCAAGTCGAGAAAAATATACCCGAAATAATGCGAAACTATCAAAAAAAAGAAATATACATCACAGGGGAAAAATATTTGAATGAAAAGTGTTACCTTCAATAAAATAAAACCCAAATTCAAACTCATAGAACAGCACAAAAAACCTGAAACAAAATGATAAAAAGCATAAAAAAGCATAAAGTAAGTAAAATAATACCATAAAATAAAAAAAAACGTAGAAATCAATACTCAACCATAAACTGCATTTTGCGGGGAAAATGGAAAACCCGAGGGAAACTTTCCGGTCGGAAAATTTCCCCAATCTGGACTCAATCACTCAATTATTCAGATCACATTTTCCTCCCATGAAATGCACGAAAAAACCTCGAACCGAAATCACTCGCTCCCGAACTGTTTACCATAACGCAACTGTTCGTCTCGGCCGAACATCTCTTGCATTTTCTATGAGACTAGTTGCACTTCGCAACTACGGAGCTTTTGCTCTTTCACCCCTACAAACCGGCGGGCCGTTAATAATTGCGGGAAATGCATTCAAATTTCACACCTTCCGCATGCCCGCGATTAATAAATAAGTAGAGAAATCAAAACAAATATGAAATGAAGAAAAATAATAAAGTCCCGGAGAAAAACAGCAGAAGCAAAATTCTGGCAAAACCAAACCTAAAAACGAAAAACGGCCGAAAAAACAATACACGAAAAAAAAAAATAATAATAATTTTTTTCTTTTTGAATTCTATGCCACTTACCTTCTAGACGTTCGATTCTTTCACGTTTGCTTTCAGCTTCCTCTGCTAAACGAGCCGAAGTTTTCACGCCTTCGCCACTTTTGTGAGTTTTTTCCATGATGGCGCAAGCTCGGAGCACGAAAGCTGGGACGGTCTCTTGTTTTTCCTGACGAGGAATGTCCACCAACGTCCAGTACTCGGTTTCCAGTTTTATCACGTCCTGAAGTCAGAGCAATTTTTCGGGCTCTTTTGATTTGGAAGCACTATTTTAATTATTCAGCGTCGTTTTGTACACACGAATAGTCGTCGAGCGAATTTCTGCCAACGTTTGTCGAATTCCACTATTCGATTTTTTATTTTCTGACTGATTGGGGTGAGTCAATTTTTTTGGCTTGTAATGGGTCAGGAATCGACTATTCGAATCAGTGATTGACGACGGAAACAGTCATTTTTGCATGATAGGGAAACTCTGTTAACTGATGATATGTGGACGAATTGAAATCGGTTGACTTTTTGACTTGGAACTTTGAATTCAGTTGATCATGTTACGACGAATTAAAATCGGTTGACTTTTTGACTTTGAATTTTGAATTCAGTTGATCATGTTTTCACGAATTAAAATCGGTTGACTTTTTGACTTTGAATTTTGAATTCAATCGATCATATTTTGACGAATTAAAATCGGTTGACTTTTTGAATTTGAATTTTGAATCTAAAAAATAACTCTTCTAAACAGCGATATCAGTTTCAACTACTGAAATAGTACAGGTTGTAGGTTCAAATCCCCCTACACGTATAAAAAGTTTTTCCGGTTTTTTCGGAAATTGCTTACAGTTTGTACAGGCGAAATGAAATGAAAATATGAAAGGTATAATAAAAACAAAATATGAGCAAAAATTCTTACCTTTATCATTTCTTTCAGTAGATTATATCGTTGGAACACATTACGAACATTTTTGCTATTCGTGTATCTGTCCATAAGTTCCACGAGCGAGCGTTTCGCAGTGTCGTAACTGCTATCCAAACGTATCCTCACGGCTCGCAATCTTTCGTTTGTCTCTATTACTTCTTCTTTCGATAAGCCACCTGAAAACGTTTAATAAAATCATCCAAAAAATGTATAAATTTTTATAAGTACGTATCCAGGTGTAGATGAATATAATTTTACTTGTAAAATGGATCAAACCTATAAAATTAGAAAACTTATACTCTACTCTCATCAAACTATTACAAATTTCACAAGTGATCTACAAACTGATACAAGTTCAATTTGACCGAGCTACAAAAAATTCCCGCATAACTGAACAATTCACGTCGATTTGTCCTTGATTACGATGACCCGAATTATTCCGTTACACGAATTTTCGCATTCTCTTTTTAGCTTTTCTGGAACGTGTTCAAACGTTGAAATCTGCCAAGGCTTCAAGCATGAAAAAATTGGCTTCTTATTGAATGGGTTCGCGCACGCGACGCGAATTTACTCTCCTGGGCTTATTTTGGGAAAAATGGTCGTGGGCACTTTCACGCTCGAGCACCATTTACAGAGGTACTAACCACGCTCGAGGTACTGGCGTCGTGCCAGAGATTTACTTTTTCCTGACCCTCGAACGTGAATTGTACTTGCGCTTTTCTGGAGATGCGTTTTTCGGGAAATACGATTTTGAAGTGTTTCAAAATGAATACAAAACGTCTAGAAATAAATTTTATTCAACACCCGCGAGAAATATATAATTTCGTGGCCCTGCTGAGAGTGGACGAAATAATGGATTACCTTATTGTTGACGAATGGCATGCGAGTGATGAACTCGTTCGCCCACTAGTGGGCGAATAAGCTCTTCGCCCACGCTCATCTTAAAGACCTATAGCTATTTACTCACTCACGCTCAGTTTAGCGACCGTTTACGCACGGATAGTGGAAACAAATAAATCGAAATTTCAAAAATTTCGAAAACTCCAGAGATTTCAAAAAGTTTTGATAATTCTAAGAATTGAGGAAATTTTCATAATCTCTAAGAAAACTTTACTTTTCGAACTCATTGAATCAATTTCGAGTAAAAATCTCCTTAGCCCCCCCTGAACGAAATTTCTGTCTACGTCTTTGGTCCGCAACAACTAATTCACCCAGAAATTCTAGAAAAACTCTGTACCCCAGAGATAATCTGTTTTCCCCTTTGAAAGCAGAACTTGTGAATTATGCGATTCGACTTACTTGCTGTTCCTTCGTCTTTGACGTCTTGGACAATCCTCCGGACACTCTGCGTGAACTTGCCAACCAAATTCGTCCCCGCTGAAACAAAAAAAATATTTCACATAAAATTTATTTCAGATTATCAACATGATTCACATGGCTGTAATTACAAAACAAGCTAAATTTAAGTTCAATTCAACTTATATTTTGAAATTTTTCGGAGAGCGCGAACATAAAATTTATTTTCTCAAAAGAATCTAGTTCACAAATAATTTTTGTTCAAGATCATAACCATACGTTTTATTACTGTAATTACAGTTTATTTCATGAATTACATTAGATTGCTTACTATCTGAAATTTTTCCTTTCCTAATCGAGTACCGATCCGACACTTTGGAAAATCATAATTACATAGGAGATAGTCTATGGGGATTCTGGCTCCCCCCACTCCTCCTTCAATGAATAAAATTCTAAAATGTGACAAATGCTACAAAAGTTAAAAAACTGTACAATTATGGACAATTCTAGAAAATCAAAAAACTATTAAAAATTTGACGACGTTCTGGATATGATTAGAAATATGATGAAATTGAAAAAAAATTTTTTTCAATTTGAGAAAATGTGAAAAATTTCGGAATATACGTTATTCTATAAAATTTTCATAATTATATTCAATTCTGGAGTATAAATGGAATTTTGTACATGTTCTTGAATTTTTCAAAAATTGTTCTCAATTTCATTATATTTGTCATTATTTCCAGAACGTTATCCAATTTTGAATAGTTCTTCAATGTTCTAAAAATGTTTTCTACAGTTTTCTGAATTTTTTAGAATTTATCACATTATAGAATTTTATTGATTGAACGAAGAGTGGGAGGAGCCAGAATCCCCAGAGACTATCTACTTTACATAACCTCCGTAACAAAAAATAATACAATTTATTTAATGGAAGAAATATGTAAAATTGGATAAAACAAAACTTATGGAAAAATATCATGAGTGTCTCTTAATTTTCTTATAAACAACTTATTATTCGAATATCGAGCCAAGCTTCTTTCATTAGCCAACTCGAAATCCAGATCACGCAAGAGTTCCTGAAGAAAATCGTCCACCGATAAATCGTACTCCTGAAACTTGAAATTGAGTTTACAAAGTGTCCCTGCTCCGTCATTTGGCACTCGCCCAACCAATGAATAAATCATGAAACCTTTCAGAATTCATTGTCCTTCGAACTTGTCACATGTTGTCGGAAACAAAGCGGGAACCTGATCTTGAGATCTCTCCAAGCGTCTGTCAAGTGACGTTCAAAGGGCATTCTAGATTTTCCGAAACATCTTCCAGCATTTGGCATTCTTTTCAAAAAACTTATCCTGTGTCCATATTCGCAAATGCTCGGACAAACAGAAAATTTCCGATGAAATTTCATATGAATATGCAACGAAATAACTGACAATCGACATTCAAAAATTCCAGAAGGAAATTCCAAGGTACGATCACCGAAAATGTAGATGATTTCTTGAATCACTTGTATAGATGAGCTCAAATTGATGAATAAAAATTTCAAACGATTGGACCAAACACGAAAATCCGAATCTTCGAGTGCAAAAATTGAGTGATATTGAAATTCGACGAAATAAACATAAACTTCCCGACGTAAAACATGCTATTTTCGTCGAAAAGCTGTTGCCCTTAGCAGGGGCGAACGCAGAAAAAATGTTTGTTAAGGGTTTAAAAAAAATGTTGAAGTTCCTGTAATTTTTGGAATTCATGTAATTTTTTCAATTTATGTAATATTTTTAATTCTCGTTATTTTTTAAACTTCTGAAATTCGTAATATTGTCGTAATTTTTGAAATTTTCCAAATTCTCGAAACTTCCAAAGTTTTTGGAAATTTTCTGATTTTTTGGAATATTTGAATCTTCGAATACATACGAAATGTGTGAAACTCTGAAAATTTTTGAAATTATATTAATTTTCAAAAATTTTATGACTCGACATTTTTGGACTTTACAAAGTTTTCAAAATTATTAAAATTTTTGAAATGCTCCGATTTTTCAAAATTCTTAGATTCTTCATAAAAATTCCGCAGTTTTGGACATTTCAGTACTGCGAGATTTTTGAAATTCTCAAAGTTTCTGGAATTTCTAGAATTTTCAGAATTGATATAATTTTTCAAATCTCTAAAACTGATGACATTTCGGAATTCTCAAATTTTGACATATTCACTAGTTTTGCGAAATTACAAAAGTTTCATAATTTTTCAAGACTTTCTGAACTTTCGTAATCTTCAAAATTTTTGAAGATTTCCAAAATTTGCTATTTTTTCGAATCACTTGAACTTTTCAAATCTCTAAAATTGATGACATTTCGGAATTCTCAAATTTTGACATATTCACTAGTTTTGCGAAATAATAAAAGTTTCATAATTTTTCAAGACTTTCTGAACTTTCGTAATCTTCAAAATTTTTGAAGATTTCCAAAATTTGCTATTTTTTCGAATCACTTGAACTTTTAGAATCATACAAAATTTAAACTCTCAATTTTTGAAAATTTTAAAATTTCCGTAAGTTTCGGACTATTCAAAAATTTCTAAATTTTATAGAAAATCGTAATTTTGAAGTTTCTAATTTTACAAGTTTATTCATAAATTCAATTTTAATTTCTACTTATTTTACTTGAAAAACACTAAATCTTTTTCAAATTTCGGGAGGGTTTTCAACCCCTAAAACCCCCCTCTGCGTGCGCCCCTGGCCCTTGGCGATCGTCCCCTATTGAAGTGGAGAGCGGAAAATGATGCCTTTACGGAGGAAATAACCGTCGGGCATTTCCATCCTTTATCAGAAGCGCATTCGAGCGAATCATTTTTCGGTATGATATTGGAAATGAAGCGTCACGGGACCGTGCAATCGGCCACATGCATCCTCGAGCAACATGTTCTGTCGAATTGGCTCAGCGCCAGAGCCGGAGTCGAGTTTCCTCGATCGGCTTAGATAGAGTTCCCTATGCACCCGTATCGCGAGCCAATTTCATAACCGGCAAAAAGAGAGACCGCGAAAACGGCGTTATTATCGATATCAGTAAAAGTGCAGCCTAATCAAAAGAGTGGATACCACTTCGACCAAACGGTCAAAATTTCTGCGGAACTTGGAAAAATCTGACATCTTTGTCAAGCACGTAGCCAGGGAGGGGGCTAATGGCATTATTCTTCAAATTACAAGAATTTTACGAATTCTATTAAATTTCGAGAAACATAATAATTTGGAATATTTTTAACATTTAAAGATTTTTGATAATTGTGAGAATTTTCAAAGTTTGAAGTATTTTGAGGATTTTGGAAGTTATTGGAATTTCAAAAAGTTCGAGAGTTTCAAAATTTGGGTAAATTTCAGAGATTTGCGAATGTTCCAAAAATTCTGAAAATGCACGATATTTGCACAATTCTTGGAATTACGAAAGTTTTACGAATTCTTCACATTTCGAGAAATATGATTAATAGGAGGGGGCTGAAGCCCCCTCCGAAATTCTCGAAAATTTGAAAAATCTAGCACATTGCACAAAAGTACGTTTTGGAAAACATAGTGAAACAATACTGATTTTCACGAGTGTCAAAGTTTTCGAGAAACTATATAATTTTGAACATTTTCAGCATTTCAAGATTTTTAATAACTTTGAGAATTTGTAGAGTTTGCTGTATTTCGAGAATTTTACAAGTTTGTAGAAGTTTAAAAATATCCAAAATT
>JAPYZK010005857.1:0-17058 GCA_030522785.1 Platygaster equestris
GAATTTATAGAAATTAGTGGGAATTGATGACAATTTATGAAAATCGATGGAAATTCATGGGAATGGATAAAAATCGATAGAAATTGTCAGAAATCCATGTATGAAGTGTGAAATACCCATTGATATTTGTAATAGCATGTATCGAAATTATTCAAAGGAATTATAATCATAAAATGTAGGCGCGCGTACAGCGGGCATCATGTCTAGTCTACGAAATTCTCAGATGTTGCATCTCCTCCGAGGGTTTTTTAATCACAGCCCGAAAGTGGAAAGCTCCAGAAAAAAGTCTCGGAATCAAATTCCGACGATTCGGGGGAGATAAATAAGAATGAAGAGAAGTGGAGACACAAAAAATGGCGATGCGAAACGCAAAAATCTCGCGCCCGAAGGATGACGAGGATGAGAAATGAATGTGAACCGGCCGCACGCGGGATGACTCAATTATCGCGGCGGTCGTCCCTAAAATATACTTCCCAATGACATATTTATAGGCCCATTATCGCATTTTTTGGCCCCGTCCTCGGAGCCTTTTTCCAGCCCGAAAACAAAACTCCGGACGGCAATTTATAAAAACCGCATTCTTTCCCTGGCGAAAACGCGAAGTCGATGATTTCGCGAAATTATAACAATTTCCGGTAACGAGATGCAAATTTCGCCAGGATGAAAAAAGAACGTAAAACGAATAAAAATCCTCAACAAGTTAAGAAACCCTTAGCGCAATTCAAATGTAGAAAACTTTATGATTTGAGTCAAGTTCATAATAGAAAATTATATTTTTCTTACAAAAATTATCGTCCAAACACTCAAAATTCTTCGTCTTTGATTTCAATCCTTACTATGCATGTTGCGTAACTTGTTTATCACCATTTCTCCAAGTCGAACATATATATGCAAATGAAAAACAAAACGAAACAAAAAACATGAGTTATTCAGTAGAGAATCTTGTTAGACCTACAAATTAGAATGTAACGCTAGATCTTTCCTTTCATCTCTGCTTTCAACATAATTATTCGTCAGATAATATTGCTCTTAGTTCGAAATTTCCAAGCTCATATTTTCTCGAATTTCTAATATACATCTCTAATCACGATATATTCCATCCATCTAAAAAAACAGTGTTCGGAAAATTCAGAGGTGGACGACACTATTGCTCTCTCTCTCTCTCTCACCAAACGACTGCTTCTGTGAGAGAGAAAAGGAAAGTTGCATACCTTCCCATCTCTATCAAAAATCTGTTATCCAACTTGATAGATTTAGATGCAGAATCAGTTTATGTATCGAATTTTCAGACAATTTCAGAAAATGTTCACCCCCTCCCCCCAATAATTTAGAATATTTACCGAATTTTTTATTTTGTTTCTGAAATAGAAAAAACTTTGGGAATAAAAAATTACCACCTTAATTCAAAGATTCTTCGAACATTTTGTACAATTTAAATTTTTTGAAATGTGAACATTTTCAATTTTTATTTTATGAAACGTGGAAGGTTTCGAAAACGGGAAGATTGGCTGCGGAGGGGGCCCTTGACAGGCTCGTTAAGGACTCGTCGATCAAGTATCGCCGTGCTCGCTCGCGTATATTCGCCATATATCTAGGACTTGCTTGGGCCTCGAGATGTCTATCGTCCGCGGCAATGGGGAATGTTTCTCCATAAACAGCGGAATCGCGGACAGTTCCGTTAGCGCTGGCTGCGACGACGACGACGACTCCCGCTCGTTAATCCATCCGGCTTATCGCTTTTTCTCTTTCTCGCCTTCGCGCTTGTTCTACTAACACGCTCACGGGGCCTCGCTTAGATTAGGCCTTGTACATCTATTTTCTATTTTTATTGCCCCGAACCCTCCCATCTTTTTCCCACTATTTACGTGCTTTTCGAGCGTTACTTGCAACCATACTAAAATATTAGGGGAGTCATTTTTTGTACCCTACAAAAATGAGACCGACGCAAAATTTACGGGAAAGATGGAGAATTGAAGAAATTTTAATTTTAAATTCTTGTGGAATTCGTGAAATTCGAGACGGAATTTGCAAAAATTAAGAAATCATTGGTAATTTTGGGACATTTTGGATATTTTTTTTTGCAGAATTAGATTTATGTGAATTTTTTACAAAAGTCTTGAAAAAACGCTGAAATTGGAAGGAATTAAAAAATTTCGGAAATATTCCCAGGGCGAGAAAGGAGAGAAAAAAATGTTGATAAGCGCGTAATTGGCCGCGATTTCGCATTCTCAAATATATCGAAGCGCTCTGACTTTTAAACTTTTGTGCCCTCGCCCACGTGTCCGTTAATTGAGTTCGTTAGTTTTACATAAATCTCGCCGGCCGGGACATGCCACGAGAAGCTTCGACGAAGGTTCAGGCTCTTTCTCCTCTTGCGAAACATTCATTAATGCAGATGCGCCGAGTGAGTGACATGAGTGCACGCGCCTCCTTATCCTCCAATTTCTATATAAATATTTATGACAAAATCTGCATTTTTTTCTCCATTTTTCGACTCGCAAATAAAAGTTTTTATGTGTTTTTCGGAATTTGGTTGGAGGGTGGAAAGGCTTATCGGAATAATTAAAAAATTATTCCGATAAGGTATTTTTTTTTATCTGAATGGTTAAATAAGGAAATGTGATTTTACTACTTTTTAGGTAGTTGGATGATTTTTTTGGTAATTCAAAGAACTATTTCATACCTTGGAATGAGTTTCCAAATTTTATATAATTTCCGAAATGTTTTCCATCGATGTTTCAAAATTTGACTCATTTTTCATAATTTGTATTTTGACGATTAATTATAAAATTTCGATACTTTGGGAAAAAATCTCAAATTTCCCAAAAAATTGAGTGAAAGTGAAGTAAAATTTTCTTCAAGTTCCCAAAATCCAGAATTTCATAATACTGTCGTAAAAATTCCATTGGGAGCTCAATCCTAATTATCTTTATGAAAACAAATAAATAAATATATAAAATCACCCTCCCCCCTTTATATAAAAACCCGTTACTGCGCTCAATAATTGGCTCTTCGCCGTTTTGGAGTTGGACAGAACCTCTTCATTCCACCATTCCCTCGACTTTTTTTTCCACCGTCTTAGAAAATCGCGCCCCGGGTTCGGGTAAATTGGCGAAATCGCTCTCTTCGACTGTAACAACGTCCTTAACGAGCGTGTCCTGAGGATCGGCAGGAAAAAAAGAGGAAAAAGGATCGGAAGGGAGAAGGAGCTACCGAACGGGAGCGTCATACACGAAGAAAAAGGATTGGCTACGGTAGCGCATTCCGGTGTTATTGGCTGGCGCAAGAAGGCAACAATGGCAAATTGATTCGCTGTCACCGCGGCTCCGCTTCTTCAAAGCCGCGGCAAAAAGCGGCAAATTGATTCCCGTGGAAAAATTGAAAATCTCGGAACGGCGAAAAATTAGCCCCGGAGCGATTCGTAACTTGCTACTGGAGAAGTTCCAAGGGTGGCGACTGGGCAACGACCGGATAATGTCGAATTTTCATACTTATTTATTGGATGTTTGTAGCAAAAATTCTTTATCAGACATTTGGAGTGCGAATTTTGGAGTTTGGAAATGATGAAAAACGTACATTTTATAGTGTTTGGGTATTACGAAATTACCATTTTTTTATTTTTATTTTATCATTTTGATAACCAAGATGATATCTGATATTTGAACATTTTTCGATTTTTAATTTTTCTAAATTTTCGACATTTCTGAAATTCTACAAATGTTTGAAATTCTCGGAATTTGACGATATTTTCGGAAATCTTGAGTTTTCCAGATTTTTCGGATGTATAGAATAATTTTTAAAATTTCTGAAGTTCTCAGAATATGAAAAAATTGAAAACGTTCTTGTAAGAATTACAATTTTCAAAAAAATTGGGAATTGTGAAATTTCGAGTTACTTCCGGAATACTTAAAATTCTCAAAAATGTTTGGAATTTGAAACCTCAAAATTATCACAATTTTCAAAAATTCATAAAATTCCAAAATTATCGGAATTTTCAAAATTCTTCAGATTTCTCAAATTTTAAAACAGTTTAAAAAATTTCCAAGATTATTAAAAATTTCAAATTTCCAAATTAATCAAAGTATACCCACCAACATTTTTTGAACATCCAAAAATTATATATTTCAAAATTCTCGTAATTTTTAAAGAAATCAAAATGTTCAAATTAACTGAAGTTTTGGATATAATCATAATATAACAAATTTTAAAAATTTCACGAATTTTCAGATTTTTCTAAATTCCCACAAATTGTTAAAACTTTCGCAACTCTTGGAAGTTAAAAAAATTTTCAAAATTTAGAAAATTCTCAACATTCAAGAAATGCAAGTAATTCTTCGAAATTATAATGCATTTTTCTAAACTACTAATGCCAACAATAAATTTTTAACAAATTTTAGGTCATTTCGATGATTTTTTAAATTAAATTTTATATAAATTCCGAGAAATGAGACATGAAAACGAAAAATTATTAAATTAATTCGGAAAAAAGTTGGTACACTCACGAAAATTTCACAATAACAATTAATTCTAATATTATTTCTATTACTCATCCAAAAATTTTTTGAATCATCGATAGTATTGAAAAACGTCTCCAAAATAATCTATAATGTCCGAAAATCAGATAAAACCACGAAAAATGATCGGAAAACCAAAAATTTCGAATAAAGAAAATTCTGCAAACACGTCCTATACACAAATATCGACACTGTTTTGGTAAAGCTAGGTAAGGTGCAAGTCAGCTCAAAAAATGTTTTTCAACGTACGAATTCCGAATTTTCCGATCTTTTCACGATTTCTAAAAGTCTAAAATTCTAAAACCTCTTTTCTAACTCTTTCTTTCCTCCCCCTCCATTTTCCCTTTCTCGCCTTTTCTCGCGGAGATTTCTTTTTCGGCCGCGATTACCTCGAGAACGGGTTTCCACACTCTTCTTCCCATTTCTTCGCGGTTAATTGCTTCGACATTTCCTTCTTTGTTTCCCCCACCCCGCAGACGGCAAAAAAGCCGCAAAAATATCCGGCTTTTTGCCAGGGAAAATCGTTGCGGAGCGCGGGAAAAAAGGCCACGACGTTAATGGTCCAATCGGCTTTTTTCCCTCGCCGATGTAATGACTTTATTCTGGATTCACGCACCTCGGATGTAACGACCTTCTCGGCAAAGAGAAACGAGCAACGGCGTAGAAAAATGGATTTTGATTATTTTTTTCGGAAAAGTACGGAATATTTGAGATTTATATGAATTTTATTGCGGGGGATAAATTTTAACTTAATCACTCAAAAAGACGGAGTTTTATAATTAGATTATTATTCAATATTCCGACATATTTTACTACCTTCGAATTTTTTGATCTTTTGAAAGGAATCCATTAAAAATGATATAATTTTAAAAAATATTGGAAAAATGCAACCATTTTGAGAATTCCGCAAAATTCGAGAGTTGGCAGATTCCGAAATTTTTAAAAACTCTGAAAATATAGAGTACTATTTAGGAAAATTTGAGAATATCAAAAATTTTCAAAAATCATGATAATTTCGAACATTCCGAAAACGTTGAAAATTTTTGTATTTGTGTAAAATTCGACGATTTTTCGAATTTTGAAAAAATTTTGGGAATATTAACATTTTTTAACAATTTCTCATAGAATTTCAAAAATTTTTGAAAAAATCCAACAATTCTGAGAATTCCGAAAAATTCGAGAAGTTTGCGAATTACAAAAATTTTCAATACTCTGAAAATTCTAAGTATTTCAGAAAATTGGAGAATATCGAAATCTTTCCAAAATTCCGAGAACTTCGAACATTCCGAAAATTTCGAAAATGTTGAAAATTTTTGGATTAGTGTAGAATTCGACGATTTTTGGAATTTCGAAAAATGTTTAGGAATTTAAACATTGTGAAAACATTTTTTACAGAATTTCAAAAAAGTCTGAAACAATTTAGAATCCTGAAAAATTCTAAGAGTTTGAAAATTACGAAAATTTTACGAACTTTGAAAATTCTGAGTGCTTCAGGAAATTTGAGTGTATGTATCAACAATTTTCAAAAATTCCAAGAATTGCGAACATTCTGAAGATTTCGAAAATGTTGAAAATGCATTTGTTTTTGTAGTAGAATTCGAAAATTTTTCAAATTCTGAAAAAATCAAACAATTCTCAAAGCTCTGAAAAATTCGAGAAGTTCACCAATTCCGAAAATTTGAAAAACTATGAAAATTCGAAGTACATATTTCACGAAATTCGAGAATGTCAAAATATGTCAAAAATTCCACGAATTTAGAATATTACGAAAATTCCGAAAATTTTCGAATTGGTGTAGAATTCGACAATTTTTCGGACTTTAAAAAAAAAGGTGGAATTTAAAAATTTTTTAAAAATCTCATCAATTCCCAAAATCTTGAACAATTTCAAAAAATCTCAGAATTCCAAAAAAATCCAAGTCTATCGAAATTTTTGCAGCAACTTTCAAAACTGAAGCTATTTTAGATAATTTCTTATAATCTGAAAAAATATCAAGTTCAAAAAATTTCTTAATATCTTCTCAAAGTGTCTGAGGTGTCAAAAAAGGCGAAAATTGGCGACTTAATACTTCAGCCATCCCAACTAAATCGATGACTCGTAGCCAAAAAAATTTACGAACTTCCATTTTGAACCTGGCCCCCTTTTTCGCAGCCATCGCAGGGCATACACGCGTAAAAGGTGGCAAAGGGATCGGGAACAAATTGGAATATGCCCGGAGTGCGCGGCGTAATTGAAGAAAGCACGCACACGCGCACAGAGCTGGCATTGTACTATCTCGACTCGAGTAAAACACATGTACGCGGTACTCGGGGGGCACTCGACATCCGGTGCGGGCTCGACCAACCGCGCGCCTCAGCGCCAAAACTTGTTCCGGTCGCGCATTCGTGGCACCACCCCTTCATTTTCGCCCTGCGAGTGTTTTCACCCCAGCTGCCTCTTCCCAAGCGTCGATATCGCGAAATCTCGCACTCTCATTTACGGCACGGCCGCCGCAAAATGGCGCCGAACGGCTCTTTCCTTCCCAGTCTTCCCACCTTTTTCCCCCTTTCGCAGCAAGTCGCAAACGGAGCTTGTTATACACTCTCAACTTCTAGTTTTTCGAAAATTTTTTCATTTCAATGAAGTTTGATATGCATTATAATTTTTCAACTTTTTGGTTTGCACTTTTTGAGGTACGAACGAATTAATTTTAGGGCGTTTTTGGGGGGAGGGGGTTCACCCTCTCCCCCTCTTTTCAATTTAAAAATCTTCAGAAGTCGTAATAAGCCGATTTTGGAAGAAAGAACATTCGAATCCTCATAAACTTATTTGAATCCGTAACTTATAACAAAGCATCCCTTATAAGAAAATTCCCCTTAACTTTTGAGGGTTGACCCTCAACATTCAGGGTTAACCCTCAAGTTGAAAGTCAACTCTGAAATAATCGAGGATTAACCCTCAAAAGTAAAGGGGAATTGCCATAAGAGATGTACCCATCGTTTTCGAATTCTTTCAGTTAATATGCATTCGAATGCTTCTATTCGTAATATTTCTCGTACACGTAGGACGTCATTAATGTCCTTCAGGGATTGTCCATTGGCGGATTTGTAGAACTATTCACAACTGGAGACGCGCTTTGAGGCGAAAATTATGCGAAAGCGAGTAAATAAAGTGTCAGTTGTGGGGACAATGGCGGGACAGCATCTCGGGTACGTAAATAATATGTACATTATACCGGAGGGACGATTGAAAGAGGCTCGTGTTTGTCCTGCGCGGTGACAGCCGGTGTCGCTCCATAGAAAAGCCCACGTTCCACAGAGCTCCAGTCGTACCGTACACGTTCTAAAAGCTTTTCTCAAAGGACTCTTCGCTCGAGTCATTCAAAGGGGACGTTTCGAGAAGAAAAATTTCCCTCATTTTTCGAATTATCCGAATGCACCTATTGTACTGACCCCTTAATATAGTTCCCGTTTTGCATATAACACCTTCGATGAAGCTAGCTGTTTTTAAGAGGGCTCGGATATGCAAACGTTGGGCCTAATTTTGAATCATTTGAATAGTATATTGTGAGAATAGTGGGAGAAAGAGGAGATTCCTCGAGCGTAGAGATTGAAAACGCGAATTTTGTCGTGGCTTGCAATGAGAAATGTCGCCGGGAAAAATGTTTTTCGGGAAACTGGTCTGTCGGGATATTGCATTCGGGACCGTGACCGGGAAGCTACACATTTAGCCTTATGATAACGGTGATAAATTGCTGAAAATGATGATAATGCACTGACCTAGGGTAGTATCGAGGGAGAAAGAGGAGCGTCGGTCGGCGCCGCCACGGGCCCACGTGCAGAGGTCACAAGTGGTGAGGCCGTCGGTGTCGACCATGCCCTCGGGCAGGTATGGCGGCCTGGGGGGTGGCGGCACGAAGCTCCCGATGACGGTCCACAAGGAGTCGGCGTCGCCGCTCCCCAGGCCCGTGTAGTACAAGAGCTCTTCTTCGGCGACCCCGGCGAACCACTCCATGTCGTTCGCGCTCGGGCCCACTATTGAGCCCGAGCCCCCTCCTGCGGGGCTGGCACCGGACACGGCCACCTGCAACACAAAATTGCGATATTTGAGGAACTTGAATTTTTTTTAATAGTTTTGGAGGGTTCAGTTACTCAGAGGGGGAACCCTTTTCGAATTTCGGCGTTTTACCAGTGACTTGGAGCGACGATGAAGTTTTTAGGTATTTATTCATAAATTCTGAAACTTTCAAGATAGTGATTTTGTTGTCCAGAAATTTTCAAAATATACAACTTCAAGATTTGCACACATAAATTCGAAAAGTTTGAGTATCTCGATTCACAAATTTTGAAATTCGACACACATTTTAATGAGGAAATAACACATAATCTCGATTGAAAAAAAGATCGAAAAAGGAGAACAAATTTACGGTACAGCATAGAATCCAATCACACATCTGAAAAACCAAAGTTGTCAGTTTTCCCTCACAAAATAACCACTCCGAAGAAAAAAACGATCTCGTATCAAAAATCCGGATCTACAAAGCTACAGATCCCGAATGAAAGATACTGTGGACAACTGAAAGCGCATTGATTCATACTGTGGAGAGTCGATAAAAATATGAAGATAACGAGTCATAAGGAGGCGTGTATTTTTTCTCGGCCAATTTTTTTGCTCGTTGCATCGGGCCCAAATTGAATCAGCGTTCCAAGTGTTTGTACTTTAAACGATACGGCCTTTGACGGGCATTTTTTCGAACGTCTTTTGTACGCGCGAGAGAGTGATAAGCGTGCCAGGGCCGACAATGGCTCATTGATCGGCCGATCCACCCGCGATATGGGCGCAATAATTAAAGCTCCCTTTATATGCGTGACTGGCCATCTTTTCACTGATTAATAAGCGTCGATGCGTGCGTCCTTCGACACGCTTCTTTTCACAGCCCCGAAGCCTTTCGCGATAAATGAGCCAGGGTCGATTTTTGGATTCTTTTTTTTTTTTAATGAGTGCGTTTTGGAAAAATCAATATTGAAAATCTGAGCGTGTTGTTTTAACGGATATATTTGAAGTTTTCTTCAATTTATGCCGATGAAAACTTTTTTTCGATTATTTTGGTTTCGAAATATTTTGACTTTCCAAGTTTTTTGCTTGGAGAAAAGTTGTTTTTCTTGCTCCGAGAGATCGATTAAAAAAAGTTTCAAAAGTTCGAATCAAATATGAAATGTTGATTTTCGGATTTCCGCGACTTGAAAATAACGTTTTCGAAAACTCATAGTGTAAATGTGATGTGAAAAGTAAACACAAAATTGTGAGTTGTCGAAATTTTTGGAAAATTGCGGATAAAAATGAGAATCTAAAAAAGGCTCTCAAAATTTCGAAACTCGAAAATTTTTTCAAATCCTGAAATCTTACGTTTTTCGAAATATCCGGAACCATTAAAAATTCTTCAGCAAATGATAATAATTCAATAATATATTTTTTCAATAATAATATAATTTTCAATCGAAAATTAGTAATAGTTCGAAATGCTGTATTTCGAAATAGAAAAGAATTTTATATTTCCCGCAAAATGACGAGACAGGCATAATTAGCGCCGTAAGTGCATTCCGTAACACGCAACCGGAAAAGTGCGTATTATTTACAGCGCAACTCTTGGACTTAAGGGCCGTAAATAACGGCTAAGCGCAAAGTGCAGCGCGGGAGATAACGTGCGCCGAGTTATTATTTCGCGCACTCCGACCATCGAGTGTTGATAATGCGCCCGCCGATAATTAATTGTAGCGTAATTACCCTGGATAAAGTTGTCATCTCAATGCGTCGGATAAGAAAATATTGTTGCGTATATTATGTTTCCGCCGCGGTTAAATCATGCGTGAAATCAGTGGAATTACTGTCATTTGTTCGGTAGGAGTGGAGGGAATCGATTTCAGTTTTTATCTTTTCATCATTATTCATCTGTATTTTTTCAAAAACTCTTGTTTTAGGGGTTTTTAAAAATTATCATCGCAGTCAAAAGTTTTTTAATGAGTGAATTTTTATTTTATAGAACATTTCTCCGAGATCTTTTTTGAAGTTTTTTTATGCTAATAAAGTTCAGAAATTTTTGGTTTTTGAAAATTTCTGGAAAATTATGCACATTTGGACACGACAGAAAATTTTGATAAGATCTTTTTATTTCAAATATTTGAAAAAGGAGCCATATTTTTCGAGATTTTGAAAAATGTCGAGAAATTCCAGAAATTTACGTAACTTCAGAAAAATTCGCGATTTTTGCGTCTATCAAAATGACTATATTTGTTTTCAAATAAATTAGTAAAATCCTTCGAAAATTCAACCGTTTATTGTCAGATATTTTCCCATCCTAATCTGTTATAATTATTGCCGAGTTTTTTAGCTCCTTCGACTCAACATTTCTCAAGCTAATCAAAGAGACACACGCTAATTCATTCTGATTACAGACCAAATCTGCAGGACTTATCGAAAAAAAGATGATGAATCGCTTTTTTAATAGAGCAGTTTGACATCGATCGAAAAAAAATGCTGATCAATCACAATCGTTTCACTATGAAACACTTCTCTGAATCTAATTACTCTATCATCGCATCATAAAAAGTTCGATTGATCAATCAAGTAATGAAGTAACTGTTTGTCCGGGTATATTTTTTATTATTCAAAGGTGACTTTTCGAACAAAAGAAGATCGTCAACAACGCAGTGTCATAATTTGTCAATTTGCAAAATTTCAAGTTCTTCATCAGCACTCAACAAAATTTTGGTTCCCTCCGAATTTCTGTACTCATCTCAATATTGTGAGTACAATATTCAAAACTTCTATCGCAAAAATAATAAACGAAAGCTTGAATGAACACTAGAAAAAAAATCAAAAAATTATTCATAACCTAATCGTACAAATTTTCATTTACGATCGTTGAATATTTTTCAACTATTTACATACATAATAATTGAATTTTCATGTCAATTGTGCATAGAAATTATAATTTCTTTTCTCAAAAACAAAAATCCCTTCCCCTATGATCATATTTACAAGTAAATTTGAATTTAATTACAAAAAATATTTCACCTTAAAATTATGTAGTTATTTCAATTATGTTAAAATATTATAAATTGGGGGAGGGGGGATTTTTATGATTTTTGGGACGAAAAAAATTGAGAAAGTGCACTATCAATCATTCTGGCTCTTCCAACAAAACTCAACTCTTTCGTTTTTTTCGGCTTCGTCCTCGCTGTTTATTCGTCAGACATATTTTTTTTTCTTCTTTTCTTTTTCGCTATCTTTCTCTTTCTTCCCTTTCCCTCATTATAATGATGATTATTGCGAGTCGTCGTTTACGAGCTGGGCTGAGAACCCGTTTTTACCCGCGAGAATTCGTGCTCCCTCGCGCCCTAAAACCCCCTCACCCCTTTTGCCAGTTAACGCGATTTTTTGTTGTCGGAGATGATTTTATAGCATTTTTTGTGTATGTTTTGGCGGGAAGAATTTTTGATATTTTTCATGTAGGTAGGAAATTACGAATGGTTCAAGATTGGATGATAATTATTGATTCATTTTGTAGAATTGTGTTTATTCAGTTTTTAATGTCTCAATTCAAAAACTGTGATATGCAAAATTTGAATGTTATCGAATCTGGAAGTTTATCATTCAAAAAAATTCTCGATTTCCTTCAAAAAAATTTCTGAATTCAACACGAAAACTTGGAAATTTGGAAAAGTTCCACAGTTAAGGTAAAATAATGTCAAACTTCGAATTTTTCGATTCAAATAAATTCTCGAGTGTTAAACAAAAATTATCATAAATTCTCAAATTTCATAAAAAAGTTCGAAATCAACGAAAATTCCCGAGGCATACCCTGTATTTTCGATAATTCCAAAAAATGTTCCTCTAGCATAAAAAATACTCACAATCATCCAGAATTCAGTGCAAGTTTTACAAAACGTATCAATTTTCCAGACAACGATAAAAAAATGTCCAAACCATTATCATCACTGTCAATTCCGCACTCGAACGGAAACGATATTCAAATCAAAACCCTTCTCGCGTTGCGCAAAAACCATTTTTCCTCAAGTATTCGAAACCGACCATGAAAAAAGGGTCGAAGGTACATACAAAAAAAGGGCAAGAAACAGAATGAAATAGAGAGAGAGAAAAGGAGTGTGTTGGCGAGTCGTTAAAGGCTGGGTCTAAGGCCCCGGACCGTATATAACGGATAATTGACAGCCGTTCGGCCGCCGTTTGCTTTGCATGGGCATTGAATTCGCGGGGGCGGGGGGGGGGGGGGCGAGGGGGGCGCGCTCGACATGTAGACGTTTGCGAGAAGCTTGGGAGCGGACGCGGGCCCGAAATCAATCTCCGCAGCTCTTTTACTCGACAAGGCCCCTTTGAGCACCCCCTCTCCAACGAGATATATACATACTTCTTTTTTTCGAAAAAAAGTGGAGTCCGAAAAATGATTTGTTGCCGCGTGCGATCTCGTAAAACCCACGCTTCGGGCGTATCACGCCTGCCTCTCGTTAGGGCCCTATAATTGCACATGAGCAAATTGGGTCCAATTTTCGGGGGGGGGGGGGGGGGGGGGGGTTTTTGGAAAAGGGGGGGGGGTTTTGTGGGTTGGGGTTGTCGGGGGGGGTTTTTCCTTTTTCAGCTTTTGAATTTTTGGAATTTTCAGAACTTTGGAAACCATAATATATTTTGACAACTTTTTGACTTTAAATTTCTTGTGAATTCTTTGATATTTTTGAAACTTTGAGATACATGAGCTTCCAATATTTCTGAATCTTACGAAACGTTGGATATTAATGTTTCTATGAAATTTTAGAAGTTGAGCTTAGAATGTCGAAATGCCTAAAAATTCAGAATTCATCCAAAAGAGTCAAACTTGAAAGTTCCAAAATTTTTGAAACTTCTAGTCTCCTTGAATTTTGAATTTTTTAAAACTCGAAAATCTTCGCAATTTGATAAACTTTAAGACGGCCAGAAACTCCAAAATTCATCAAAATTTGAAAATCTCAAAATTTCGAGACTTCTATTCTTAAAACGTTAAAACTTAAGGAATTTTCAAAAAATGTTGAAACTTAACAACTTTCAAACTCCAAAATTCTTAAAAACATCGAAATTCTGGGACAATCAAAAATGTACGTAATTTCAGAATACTCCAAATTACTGAAATTTTCAAAAGTGTAGAACTTCATTATATCTCAGAACATCCGAAATTCTCAAAGCTCCAAAAGTTCCAAAAGTTTACAAGCTCAGAAATAAAAAATGCCTGAAAATTCAAAATTCATCCGAAAGCGTTGAAATTCGAAATCGCAAAATTTCAAAATTTTTGAAATTAGTCTACTTATAACTTCAAAATTTTTCAAAATTCGAAAACCCCCGAAAATTGATAAACTTCAAAATGGCCAGAAACTTCAAAATTCATTAAAAATCTTCGAAATATCAAAAACCCAAAATTTCGAAACTTCTGTTCTTAAAACTTCAAAACTTTCGAAATTTCGATAATTTTCGTAACTCAACAACTTTTAGACTCCAAAATTCTCCGAAACATCTAAATTCTAGCACACTCCAAAAATGCTAAAAATTGCAAAATATTCTGAATTTTCGAAATTTCCAAAAGTTCAGAACTTCATCATTTTTCGTAATTCCAGAACTTCCGAAATTCCCAGAGCTTCAAAAGTTCCAAAACTTCACAAGCTCAGAACTTCGAAATGCCTGAAAATTCAAAATCCACCCAAAAGTGCTCAACTTAAAAATCCCAAAATTTCAAAAATTTTGAAGCTACTTGTCTACTTAATTTCAAAATTGTTCTAAACTCGAAAACCTCCAAAATTTGATAAACTTCAAAATAGCCAGAAATTTCAAAAATCATCAGAAATCGTCGAAATTTTGAAATCCCAAAATTTCGAAACTCATCTACTCTTAAAACTCCAAAACTTTCGAAATTTTCAAAAATTTCAAAACTTGACAACTTTCAAACTCCTAAATTCTTCAAAATATCGAAATTCTATAGGATACTCCAAAAATGTACGAAATTTCAAACTATTCAAAAATTTCCGGAATTTCTGAAACTTCCAAAAATTCAGATCTTCATAATTTTTTAAGACTCAAAAACATTCCAATTTTCCGAATTTTCGAGTTTTTCGTGATGTAGATCACGACGAACTCGAAAATTAATTTATCAGGTTTTTGAAATTTTCTAAATCTTTTTGGAATTTGTTAGGTATCGATGAAACGATAAGGGTTGAATATTGAATTTCTAGGAATTTTCGATTTTTAGCAAGATATTTCCTGGACTCTTAAGGATTTTGAAAATCCGTGAAATTTATAATTTTCGGAATAGATCGTGCATTATGACCTAGACATTATCGAGCACTTAATTGTTTGTCATTGATACGATGCAGTATAAAGATTATTTTGAAACATATAGACGAGTTTTGATAAGACGATAATGAATAGCGGAAAATGATAATGGAAAAGTGTGTAATCTCAGGCTCATAATTTCCGGGGAGCGGCATTCATTAGAGGAGCGACGCGGTTATCAATACGCGCGTCGCGATACACTCGCGTCTCGCGCTCCCCAGGAATTTCCCGGCTCGGCTTAACAAATGATCCACTTAAAGCTTCGCGCGCACCGCAAATTGTATTTATTCTCGCGTATTACATGCATTCCCGGCTCTGACCTTTGTCGCGTCTCAAAGCTTTTCTGCGTTTCTCCCACGAATCCAGATGTCGCGACATTTTTTTCCCTTATACTTTTTCTTCCTAATTCATGTACCGAGTTAATGTCCTGAAACTTGTTCAAACTCCTGCAAAAGTTGAAGAATTTGCTCGGACGAATTCGGACGGGAAATTAATCTTGCATAAATTTGTAAGAACTTTTTTTGCAATTAGTTTTTTTTTTTGATAATAGGAAAAATTCGAAAATTAATCATCAGTTTTTGAAATCTATATATACATAAATTGTTTGAAAAATTGTTTGAACTCTGATAATTTCTCTGGAATCTAGTAGGGTAGGAAAAATCCTTTCATTTTTTGATGCGATGTTTTGAAAAATTTTTTTGAAACTTACCAAATTTGGAAATATGGAAAATTATGTTCTAAATACCTGTAGAACTATATATTTCGTATTTTTGAAAAATATGGAAAATTCTGAAAATTGTTTAGAAATTTTCATGACTTTTCGTTTTTATTCTGCATTTTCTTAAATACTTCGAAAAAATTCCAAAAATGTTTGAAAATATCAGTTACTCAAAATTCATGAGTTTTTTGGCTATAATCCTTAAAATTGTGGAGAAATGTCACAAGGTAACAAAAATTTTCTTGGAGTCAGACATTTCACTCTAAAACCTAACCTAACCTTTCCCTTCTCCATTTAAAACCATCACGAATTGAACCTCGAATTTTTCCCAACTCCTGGCAGAAAATTACCGAATTGCAATTATAACCGCTTATTGCTGTATCTCTTCACGAAGAATTCAACTTTCATTCCGTTCTCCGGCCTGAGAAACGTTAAAAATGCGCGGAATTATTTTTATGAATCTCTGGAGAACAATCTTTTCATCGGATATTTCGGGGGAAATGGAGCTGCGATGATAATCATGAAATCATGATAATTTTATCGCGTCTCATCCGGACGTTCGTTGCCGAAGATTGATGGTCGCGCTACCTAAACCGATGAATCACGCGCGTGTCAATTGTTACATTCGTTCGATTTTTGATCTACAATTATCATTACACGCCGAGAAACGTTCTGGGTCAGTTTTTTTTCATCAGTGTATCTTGATTAAGGCATTGTCGAACGGAATCGGGTTTTTTTGAATTCTTTCTTGAAGATATGTGGAACGTGTATCCACGTGGATTTCTAACCTCAAAATGTTTGGCATTTTCGGGGGTTTTAGTACTGGATATGAGGAAGTGGAAATTTTTTACTCATGCATTTTCAGTAATTATATGAAAAATATAAAATTTGTCAAGTTCCCAAAACTTCACTCCTAAGTCCAAGAGCTTCGAAATTATTTCGGATTTTGAAACTTTTCGAATTTCTAGAACTTCCAATTCCCAAAACTTGACAATTTTTTGACTCCAAATTTCTTGTGAATTCTAAGGAATTCTCAAAATTTTCGAATTCTCAAACTTACAATGTTTCTGAATCCTTCAAAATTCCTGAACATCTGAAATTTCCAAAGCTTCGAAAGTTCTCAAACTTTAGAAATTCAGAGCTTCAAAATAAAAATTCATCCGAAAACGTCAAACTTAAAAATCCTAAAATTTCAAAAATTCCGAAACTTCTAGTATCCTGAACATCAAATTTCTCAAAATACTCGAAAAACTTCGAAATTTGAAACACTTCAAAATATGTAGTCGAAAATTTTTAAATTCACCAAAAAACCGTAAAAACTTTAAACTCCTAAAATTTCGAAACTTCTATTCTTAAAACATGAAAACTTTCGAAATTTCAAACAATTTCAAAACTCAACAACTTTTAAACTGCAAAATTCTCCAAAACATCGAGACTATAGGATACTCCAAGAAACTAAAAAATTTCAAAACATTAAAA
>JAPYZK010005858.1:0-13038 GCA_030522785.1 Platygaster equestris
GTATCGGGGAACCCTCTTCTACCATATAAAACACCCTATTTATTACTTTTTTTATTTAAAACCCATATTTGACAGAAGCCGCTAAACTGAACAATTACCGGAATTTTTGATCTTTGGATTATGTGAGGTTACAATTGATTTTTTGAGGTTTTGAAATTTTTCTGGGACATTTTCAGCTTTTTCCGAAACGGAATGTAATTTTTGAAAATGCTGAAAATACTTGAAGAATTTTGATATTTTTGAGTTTTCATCGACAGTTTTCAAAAATTATATCGGTGATTCTGGAACAAATTTTTCTTTTGATTCTTGAATTTTTATATACTGTCAGATTTCAAAACGGAATTCGAATTTGAAAATGCAAGATTGAAAAAATTATTTTCTCTATGCGTACTTGAAAACAAAATTACTTTGTAAGTTATTCAGTTTCTGAAAGTTTTTTTATTTTGAGAGTCTTGACTTTTAAGATAAACTTTGGAGTTTATCAAGGAGACAATTTCTGAATTTCGAGATTTTGGAATACGAATTTCTAGACTTGAAAATCTTCTGATTCGAATTTCGAAATTTGCTGATTTTTCTTTTTTACATTCGAAATTCTACATGAAAGTCTTCAAAATTCTCAATTAAAAAAAAGTTGGAGTGATTTAAATCGATTTCAAAAAGTTTGGATATTGTGATCTGCTCTTTCAAATTTTTAATCGGAAAATGGAAAAATTCTTAATTTTCTAAATTGCGTAGTTAGAGTTTAGAAAAAATAACTTTGAGTTTCGGATGTCAGGAATTTGAAATTTTTTGATAAAATTCTCATGTTGCCGTAATTGAGCCGTCAATTTTTTTTTTTCATGAATCAAGAATTTCAAATCTGAGATTTATTTTTGAACTAAAGTTTCGAACTTGACAAACTCTGAAATGTATCAAAATCATTTTACAATTCGAATTTTCCAGATGAAAAACGTTCGGATTTCATAATTTAAATGTCTAAATTTTCCAAGTTGAAATTATTACATTTCTCGATCATCAAATTCCGAAACGTTTCAGTTTTCTTTTCCGAATTTTAATTTTAAAGTTTCCAAACTCAGAAACTCGTAAATTTTGGAATCTCTCAGTTCAATTGAATTCTCAACTTTCTTAACTCACATTTTCGAACGAGAACATCCAATTTTAATTTTCCAAGACATTTTCCGAATTTCACTCAAAAAATGTACAACTCATTTCTGAATTCAGTTCAAAAAAATGTCTCCAAACAGTAAAGTCATAATTTCGTTCTTATCCCAAGATGTACCAAAATCTAAATTCAAATCTTTAAATCACAATTTTACTAAATTTCCTGATTATCATCAAAATCCACAACCTCCCTCAATATTTCCCGACTTTCCCAGGATCGTGAAAACCCTCCCAATTCCCTGATTTCCCACCTGATGCACTCCGAAAATTCTCTCACAATCGGTCCAATTTCTCTACGAAATTTCACCCCGAATCTAAAAAAACGAGACATGGAAATATCCACCTTTGCAACCGCGTAAAAATCCAGCCAACTTTTCCTGCAGAAAGTTTTCCTACTGGCGAAAAAAGGGGGAAAGGTGGAAAAGTTCTTTTCGGAAAGCTCCCGAAACGATCGCTCGTACGTAAATGTATTTTGCGTTGCCGGCATGGTGCCACTGGTAAAGCCGTGCCGAACAGTTTGGGAACTGAATGCAGATTATGACAGAGTTTCGGGTGTCTGTTGCAGTACGGCAGTCCCGTCTCGGAGTGGCAACATCTTAATGCGACGTGGCGTTCGCATAGGTATTGTTTCATTCCTCGTACAATTGCACAAGATAGCGCTTTACCTTGGTTTTTCTCGCCGCTTAAAGCTTAATATTAAATTATTAACGATATTGTGTAGCAGTAACATTAGGTGTTAACGTAACGCGAGTGATGTACCACATTTTAGACGTTTCTTACGACGACGCGTCGTCCACTTTTTTTGTATAACTCGACACGATTTTAGAGAATCTGTACAATGGAAATGATGTAAATTTATGGACTGAATAAAGGGAGGAGAAGGTAAAAGAAAAATGGAAAGGCCGTCAATTACTGTCGATTTTCGGCACGGCGCGATTTTTAAGGGCTGATAAAAAGGCTCGATACCTATTGTTTGATCGGAGGAAATGGGGCAAAAGGCGAAAGAGGAAATGATTGCGAACGTTGCATTGTTCGATGCTGCGGGATGACATGTGTAGGTATTCGCACGTTTCGCGTAATGGGGCTCTTTATTTTCGGTGTATTTGAATGGGTGAAATTTGGTGACGGGATTTTCCGGAGATTATGGTTTTTAAGGAGCGAAGTTTCGGACGTTTGGGGATTGCTTGGTTTTATGGGGGTTTGGGTACGGTGGAATTGAGAAAAATGTTCGTCAGTTTCGTTACGTCAAACTGAATTTTCAGTTGGATTGGTTATGATTGAAATTCTTAGTTCGGCTGATGGATATTTCAATTGCTCCTACTGAATGAAAAAATTGGAGCCGATGAATTTATTTATCTCTATGATAAATTTCTATTAGAACAGGTGTCGGTTCAACACAACTGAATAATTTCAATCATGACACCCTCTCAACTGAGTTTTTCAGTTGGGCCGGTTCCAACTCAGATTTTCAGTTAGACTGATTGAATTTCTCAGTGGCAACGTGTTACCAACGGAATTATTCAGCTGGGACCAACGAAAATTTCAGTTGCTTTAACTTTTATCGTTTTCTAACTGAAAAAATGAAGTTTTACTGACTGACACGATTTTTCTCTCTGTAGAACTGTTGTGGGGAATAGAATTGGATGGTGATGGTGGTTTTAGTTTTTGGGAGAACCTTATGAAATTGAGTTGTTTCATTGCTATTACAAATATAATGTTCTTTAATCAATTTAATGTTATAGTAGCAATTTGAATTTTGATTTGGTTGCTTTGATTGACAAAATTGGTGGGAGAATCGAAAAAAAGCATTAATTATTGAGTAGTTTGTACGAAAAAATGAAAATTTTATGAGGTCGATTTTATTGAACTTTTGATACATTTTTATAAAGTGATTTTATAGAAACTAAAAAAATTTGTTTGATCTTGAATTTTTATGAAAAAATGGCCAACAAAATTTTTGTAAGCTCACTACAAAAATTGCATGTTTTATAAAAGTTGTGTGAAATTAATTTTAGAAAAAAATTAATTGATTCCAAAAATATAACGATTTCAATGAGTTTTATGAAAACCAAAATAACTAGGAAGAAGTTATTTTTTCTATGATTTTGAAAAGAATCACCGTTTTCTCTACTGGTTTTGGTTTTCAAAAATTTGATAACTCATCTGCAAAAAACGGTTTCTTTTCACTCGTGAAAAAATCAGTCAATTTAATTATTTCAATAATTTTACAAAGGTTATGAAAATTCTTAAACTTTTCCGGAATTTCGTAAAATTATTGAAATCTGTGTACGTTTTCGAAAATTCCACGCAAAATCTGATTCATCTTCGGAGATAGTGAGAAATTGTATTCAAATTTCAGAAAATATTTCAAAGGTTTCCTGTGTTAACCTCGAAAAAGTATTAGTTGAAAAATAATCCATGTTCGAATGTGATGAAAAATTCCAGTATTTTAATTTAAATGGACTCTATAAGAAAACGTTAAATTGTCGAAGTGCTACAGTAAAAAAAGAATTCGTGAAAAAATCAATCAATTTATCAACTTGTAGCATTGCAGAAAAAACTCGTACGTCAAAAAAAAGTAACTATAATTTTGCGAAGATTATGGAAATTTTAAAAGTTTACTCGAATTTTTTGAAATGGCCGAAAATTTTGAGATTTTCGCATGTTTTCGAAAACTTTACAAAAAATTTGACGCATTTTGGATATACTGAGAAATTATTCACAATTTTGGAAAACTTTTAAAATGTTCAACTTCGAATAAGAATATTAGTTGAAACATAATTTGAAAATTTTTAATATTGTGATTTCAATGGAATCTGAAAGAAAACGTCAAATTATCGAAGCGCTACATTCAGTTGGTTTTTGGATCCGCGCCAAAAGCGAATTTCGTAATATTTTGGGAAATTTTCGTGTCGTATTCGGCTGCGTGTCGCGTCTTCGGGTGTTAAATTTAATAGAAAAATCCACGACATTCGTCGGCGGAACTGCACTTGATTTTGTCGATTCGTGACGGAATGCGAATCCACGACATTCGTCGGCGGAACTGCACTTGATTTTGTCGATTCGTGACGGAATGCGAATCGGATTACCAAGTAAACTTTTTCATTTTTTATTAAAAAAATGTGTGGACGTTTTTTATTCTCGTTACAGAAGAAAAAAAGTCAAAACTTGGATTATAGAAAAAAAAAAAAAACGACTATAAAGTCTGATAAAACAGTCAAACAAATAAATATTGAGAAATTTTGAACTTTCGATCTATGGAAATCTCAATTATTTGTATACATATATTTTTTTCGAATTATTAATTGAACGAATCATAAATGTTTTTATTCTTAATTAAAAATGAAAATTTCCGAAAAGAATCCAATTTTCGAAAAAAAACTTGCATTTTCAAAAATTTGAAGAACTATCAACACGTTTGCAAAGTTTTGAATAAATTCACAAGTTTTCAAGTTTTAAAAAAAAAAAAAAAAAGTTTCGAACAAAATAAAATACAAAAATTCGCCTAAAATATCTTTCAAATCTACAAAACTAAGTCGAAACTCATCATAAAATACATTTTCTGATGATTCCATACATTCTCACAAAGCAAACATTTTCTAAAAATTCTATGAACTCTCTCAAACATTTTTCAAATTTTCAATGTATCTAAGTATCGTAAAAAAATTTCCATGTTTAAAGAATCAATTTCTTCTTCAAATAAAAACTGTACCCAAATCAATTTTTCCCCAACTTCCAAAATACGTATTTTCCATTCAAGACAGAACGATAAATTCGATATCAAAATTGCCACTCCGATTAACACCCCAAAAAACGCCGGAACGAACTTAATGCACGAACCGCGTTTTCATCGCTCCGACAAATCCGTGAATTTTTCTTCGAGCAAAAAAAGGTACGCTTCCCCCGATAGAACGTCAATAAATTCGACGCGACTAAAGTTTCCGCTCTGCTTCTGATCGCCTTTGATTTATCGGCAACAACAAAACGCGCCTAAAAAAGTGGCCGACTTTAATATCGCGGCTCTCCGTATGAGTAATAGATTCGTACTTTCCTCTTTCTCATGGTAATTTTCAAAGGCATTTTCGCGACACTCCCCTTTTTTCGATCCGACAAACAAACAACGCCGAACGAACAATTCGAAGAGACACGTTTGTTTCGAGCTTTTGTCGTCTTTTCCTATCCAAGGGAAATACTATAATTTTTACGTGCGCCGCAGAAATAACATCGCAGTGTTTGCTTGACTTTGCCCGCTTTTCTCACACGGACTTTTTTTTTACACTTTTTTTCTGGGCAGGGAGTGGTTTTACGAATCTGAATACGTTTGGAAATAACAATGTTAATACATTTTGAGATAAATGGGAAATATCTTATACAGTTCGTGGATTTTATGTTACTTTTTACAAATTTTGAGTCGTTTTCGGGATAAAAAAGAAAATTTTTGTTTTATTCTCCTTGTTTTTGTCTCTTATTTATAGTTACTTTGATTGATATAAAAAATTTCTGGAATTACGTACGATCTTCGAATTCCTTATAAGATTTTATTATCTTATAAAATTCACGATTTTCATAAAGTTTTTCTTCTTCAGTTTTGGGGATTCTTAAAAAAATGTATCACACACTAAAACAAACTCAAAATATTGTATCACATTTTTTCGTACGTGAAATTATGGTTCGACTCAATTTAATCGAATGTTTCGAAATTCATTGAATCTCGTGTGAAGCTTAATAAGCTTTCAAATGGCGAATGTACTACTGCAGAAGAATGCAGAATTTGATTTCATTTTGTCCATGAATGAATTTTCTGGTCACTTTTTGATGTAGTTCAAGTTTACGTCGTATCATTTTACGTGGTCATGAATAATACCGAAATTTTACAAGCTCACCGTACTATCGTCAACTTATATCAGCGCGTTATCGTCAGCCTTTATCGTTTCATCGTGAGTCGCGAATAATTTTTGCATTATTTTTTACGATATCATCACTTTCGTCGTGATTTTTTATTTTTTCGACGATAAGGGGCTGTATAAAAATTTATTGGGAAGTTCAAATTGCTGTTTATTATATGTTTTCATGGAAAATACATTCACGAATATGATTTGAATTTTTGGTCATTCTAGATAAAATTTTAAAATACGTTTGCGAATTTCAAGTCTTCTGTATTTTGATAGTGTCGTAATTTTTTAATATTCGGGAGTATAAAAGGAGTTGAATTTGAAAACAAAAGTTTGACTTGATTTTTATTCTGAACAAAGTTTGAAAAAAAAAAAAATATCCCTAGTGATTCTAGTTTTTATAAAAACCTCATAAAAATTTTTATACAAATTTTTATAAGGTCGGTTTTATAAAAGTTTTATAAAATTTGCATTTTTTATAAAGTGGTTTTATAAAAATTTTATGAAAAAAATTTGTGTATAAAAATTTTTTTTCAACATTTTTAAAAATATGCAAAAATTGTTCTAACCTTTTTTGGATCATTTTGCTAATGTATGTACACTTTTTCCATCAGTTTATGAGGCTCTAGCTCAAATTTCGTTTTGAAAGAAATTTACAAATTTTTTGGAGGCGGCGGGATTTGAACTTGCGACCTTTGCATCAGAAATTCGATAGTCAACTTTCTTGTTCATCAAATCACTGTCAATTTCGAGCTTATTTTCAATTGTATGAAGACAAGTTTTTGAATGAAGTTTTCATAAAACTTTTATAAAATCGACCTCATAAAAAACGAATTTTCATACATAATTCACTGATTTTATAAAAATTTTGCCTCTATAAAAACTACAATCACTAGGGATATATCTATATATATTACTCTACGTAAAAATTTTACAATATTCCATTACAAAAGTGATGATTGTTAAATCAACTAAATTAAAATGAATAATTAATAACCAAAAATTTCACTTCTCAGCATCGCATTCTGAACATTAATAAACACGTAAATTTTATAGAAAAACTGTTTGCATTTCTCTTTCCAAATCAGGAGCATTCCAGCTCAAAAAATCTCATATTTTCCGAAGTATCCAAAAAAGGTGAATAAGTAAAAGTGTTTCCTTTCCCATCTTCACTCTTTCAACACTTTATTTCCTAGACCGATTGCAACGCGAGGGAAGGGCTCCCCGTAACTACACGACAGGATGGATCCCGGACTGAAAAAAACAAAGCAACGATCACTGCGATTATAATTTACCGATACGCAACTTCACTTCGTAACCCTGCTACGACGTCTCGGCCAACTAATGTACATAAAGCGAGGGAATTTTGGTTTTTTTATAACTACCGCGTTTTCCGGGCCGCGAGAAATTTTTTCAAAACCGACTTTTTAACGCTTCGAGGGAGTGAAACCGCAGCTATTCGTAAAGCGTCCCTTTTTCCCGAGCGGGAAAATCCGTGACGCTTGACATTTTCCGAAAAAAGGGGGTACTTTTTATGGTGTACAGTTCGCGTTTCTTAGATGTACGATTTTACATCGCGATGAATTTCTCTTTGTACTTCGAGTCGACAGTCGAAACTCGTTTTCGGGCTACAATTTCCACCTCTCATCTTGCAATAAACGGAGAGCTGACTGTAAACGAGTTTCGACTGTATAAATTATTCGTAGCAAACGTAATCAAACACGGGGATGGGAATGAATACGTACGTTTTTTATCCGACAATTTTTCTATCTCGAGTAGAACATCGTTTTCCCCCCCAAAAAAAATTTCTTTTCGCGATTGTATATATGAGCAATAACTCGATTTTTGATCGAATTTCTGTAGGGTATTTGTTCCGATCCCGATATATGTAACTGACTTTAATTTGAAGATAGTGGCCTTCGCTGTATTATAGTTGTCAATTAACTAACATCACCCAATGATCGTAGAGAAAAAAATGTGTATGCTCTATGTATTTATTTATTGTACCTTTTATGGAATAAAATGTATTGCAAGTTTTCATCCGCTTTCGAGTTACACTTATTTCCTGTGCTGGCTCGGGAGGTTGATTAATTTCCGTAAAATCGGTTATATTTTCGACCACCCTGAAAAGCTCTCGAAGTTTATTGCGTCGCTGGATTGATTCACGCAAAAAACGTTATTATAAAGAATCGGGGATTCGATCGATGCAGTAATTTTGTCACGTCGTTCGGTAACGGAGATATTTTTTCTGAGGTGGTTGAGGAACTGGGGTGACGGGGAAATTATGGGGTTTTGTGATTTTTATCTCTATTTGATGGGGAGTTTCATATTCTTCACGTAAAATGACTGAACTAATTCACACTGGTGGAAAAAAATGAACCAAAATTCTTTTTCAATATCGAATTTGTTTCGTCTTGATCAAATTTTGCTTATTAAGTTTTCCGGAGGTTTCGATTTCATACTTCAAATAAAATTCGAATGGAAAAAAATTTTTTTCGTGGTATTCAGACTTCGAGAAAAATTACAATGGAAGTCTTGAAAACCGTAACATAGAAAAATCGATTTCCGTCAACGTCCTTATCCAGCGCTATTTTTACACTGTAAACCTGTAACTTTTGTTCCATCCATCCTGATTACAGAACTTGTCTCCTTATTAACGCCAGTTTCCACCGTCTTTCCTCGCGCTTGATTGTTCGTTACTCAATGACGTCTTGGCTTTTTTGACGGAATGAAAAATAGATTTCCCGGGAAACAAGTTTTTCGCGCGACCACGAAAAAGCCACTACGGGCATTAATGTTTGAAAGCGATTCGAGGGCGTTTCGAAAAATAAAAGAACTCGAAAAAAGCGCCGAAGATAAAAAATAGGGACATTAGTTAAATATTGGTGAAAAGCTTACATAAGTCGGAAATAGAATTTAAAAAAAGTCATTGAAACATGTATGACGTACTTTTGAATAATTTCAAACAATTTTCCCTCTTGGCATATTTAACAATGAGTATTGAAAAAATATTCAATTCCAAATTTTGCACCTTTCGGATTAGAGTTTTCTATTTTTCAACTGTTTAGAGTTCTCAATTGATGTGTTTCGATTTTATTGAACTCAAAAATCAAAGTCAGTATTTTTTTCGATTCATCCTGATTTTTTAACCCTTCTTTTTTCAACTTCGATAACTTTCAGAAATTTTACATTGCGTCCCATACGTCAATGTTCTTTTTTTTTTCAATTTCCTTTTCAATCTTCGTTTCCCATAATTTACGTAATTCCTACAACTCTCCAGAAAACTCAGTCTTGGAAAAACTTCTATCGCAAGTTCCGCGCGGAATACGAAATCCCGAAAATGCGTGGAAATCTACCCTTCGACGCATCGCCTTTTTTCCGGGGCGGAAAATTCGAACTCTGGCTCGTTTTTTATTATTAAATCCAAAAGGTGCGCGCCGCAACGTGCGAGCGCGTAATCCGCTTACACGAAAGTTGAGTCGCGGATAATAGCATTTAGCAAGGAAGACGCGTACTTGGAATTGTGCACCCCATTAATCCTATCACCATACCCTCCCCCTCCATCCCCTTCCGCCCGCCAGCACGAAATGAAAATCGCGGATAAATTATTCGCGAGTTTGCTGCCTACGAATACGGAATAATGGATACTTTTTCCGGTGTTCCATAATACATGGGGCCGGAAAAACTCGGGCTACGTGCTTTCTCCTGCGGGAATAATCGTGATGACTGGCGAATTATTAAGAGGGGATTCGTCGATCGGCGATCCGTTATTTCGGGGACGGAAAAATGTGATATGCGGTAGTTTGCATGTGAATGACGGGTTTTTAGGAACGATTCGGAGACGGGATTTGCGGGGATGTGGAACGGCGCGAGGTTAGAATATTCGCATTTGGATCCATTCATGGTACGGTGGGACTTGTGCGAACGTTGACAAAAGCGGATAATCACGGGTGCGATTTATTGACTGGTGGATAGGGTTGAAATCAAGGAATGTGGCATTTTTCGAGGTGGAAAGTGTTACATTCATAGGTGGAAAAGTTGCGGTTTTGAAAAGATCGGAAATCGTTGCAAGGGGAAAATATGGTTTGATACAAAGGTCTTGAGAATTGTGGAGGAAAAAATTTGTCGAATTTTGAATATTTTCGAAAGTTGAGGAAATTCATAGTTTTAGATGTAAAGTTTTAGGAGGTTTTAATATTACTGCGAATTCAACAAAATTATGCGTGTTATTGGAAAATTTCGGAAAGTTGTAGAAAGGACATGAGGAAATTCTGAATTTCGTAAAAGAAGGATAAAAAAATTATAAAAGAATTCATGTTTGAAAAGAATAAAAAATTGAAACGAAATTCAAAAATTTCAAGAAATTCTGACAAGTATCAACAATTTTCGAAAATTCTAGTAGATGTAATGAAATTCCGAACATTTCGAAAGGTTGCCGAATTATGAAGAAATTGATATTTTAAAAAGTATCAGAAGCCAAAACATTTTTGGAGAAAATATACATTTTAGAAATGAGTGAAAATTAAACAGAATTTTTCATGATTTGAGCAAAATTTCTAAAATAATAGAAAAAATTCGTTTTGAAACTTTGGAAATAATCTTGTTGAAACCTTCATCACGTTCCAAACTCTGATCAAATTTTCTCAATACCATAAATTTAAATTATTCGAAAGTGATCTGAAATTATATGAAAATTATTAAAGATTTAAAATAATTTTTCGTGGTTTGATACAAAAATCTCAAACATTGTAATGAAAAAAAATAAATAAATAAATAAAAAACTTTTTCATATTTCCGGAAGTTCACAAAATTAACACGATATTTATAGTTTTGAAAGCATGAAAATTTTACGAAGTGTTAAAAAATCGATACTGCAAATATTATTGTAAATTCAAGAAAATTATGCGTCTGACTGGAAAATTGTAAAAGAATATAGAAAAAATATAAGGAAATTCTGAACTCAAAAAAAAAAAAGATTACAAAATCGAGAAAGAATGCATGTTTTGGAGAGAATACGAAATTCAAGCGGATTTTGAAAATTCCACGAAATTCTGGATGTAACAAAAATTCTTGAAAATTCTAGTAGAAATATAAGGAAATTCCGAACATTTCGAGAGGTTACGAAATTCTAAAGAAGTCAATATTTCCAAAAGTATCAGAAGCCAACAAATTTTCAGATAAAATATTATATTCTGAAAATGAGCGAAAATTGGACAGAATTTTCCATGGTTAGAGAAAAATCTCTAAATTAATAGAAAAAATTCGTTTTGAAACTTTAGAAATAATTCTTGTTGAAACTTTAATCACGTTTCAAATCTTAAATTATTGAGAAGTGATTATAAATGAAATTCATAATTATATAAAAATTACTCAAGATTTAACATAATTTTTCGAGGTTTAATACAAAAATCTTGAAAATTATAATTTTAAAAAATTCAAAATTTTTTAACACTTCCGAAAGTTCACAAAACACAAAATTCATGTTTTTAAAAGCATAAAAATTCCACGAAATGCTAAAAAATCAATATTTCAAACATTATTGCAAATTCAACAAAATTATGCGTCTGACTGGCAATGACTGGCAAATTTTCGAAGAATATATTTTAGAAAAAATGTGAGAAAATACCGAATTTCGTGAACAAAAAAGATTAAAAAATTAGAAAAGAATTCATGTTCGAAAAGAATGGAAAGTTAAAACGAAATTCGAAAACTTCACAAAATTCTGAAAACTATTGGAAATTTTGAAAAATTCGAGTACAAATGCAAGTAAATTCCGAATTTTACAAAAGGTTACAAAAATTAAAAAAAAATTCATATTCTCAAAAGAACCAAAAGCCAACAAATTTTCCTGAAAAAGAATAATAATATCCTGCAAAATACTGAAAATTGAACAGAATTTTTCATGGTCTACGAAAAATCCCTAAAGTAATAACAAAAATTCGTCTTGAAACTTCAGTCATGTTCCAAACTCTAATCGAAATTTCTCAGTACCATAAACCCCACCCCATTCACACTCATAAATCTTATCGTGTCCAACAATAAATTTCGCAATAACATCCGTGGTCAAAACCCGGTCAAAATCGAACATCAACAACCGAACGAAAACCATCATGGGTCGACTGCCACAGATTATTATTTCAGGATCCAATGCCAACATCGCCGGAAACCGCGTTCCAGCCGATCGCTAGCGAATTAATTCACCGTCCAAATTCAAATCCCTATTTCATCACGCGAAAATTTACGGTCATTCGACCAAACACCGCCGCATTCTTAACCCGCTCCCTTTGTTTGTCCCTCCCATATGCATAGGAATCGGTGAATTATGCAAGGTCTCGGGAAAAAATGCATCCTTGTTTATCGCCTTAATTTTCTTTCCCAACGAGCGCGTAATGTTTGACAATAAAGGAGAACGGCAGAAAAGGAAATGCGCTGGTACTCGAGACACGAGATTGCCCTGTATTCAGGAAGTGGCGCTTCTCGTTGGGCATCAAATATCACTTTGGAGTAGTTCTCGCGATAATCATGCTAGGGTTGCCACAGGACCTGTAAATCTGGGAAACATGGATGTTAGGGAATTCCGTCAGTTTCGCATGAGACAGAGGAGACTCAAAATCTGTTGAGGAATTTCGAAAATTCTTTGCATTCTTATTAGGAATTTAATAGACTATAGAGAGAATTCAGAATTTTATAAGAATCTTTGGAAGAATTTGATACAGTAACTTTGAAAATTCCTGTGATCATTCAAGGTGTTTAACAGGCTCCTGAAATTTTTCTACGGTTTTTTTTTTTTTTCAGATTTAATCAGGATTTAGATACGTTTATAATCTGTTTTCGTCGCTCAATTTTTGATGTAAGTGGAAGAAGAACAATACATTCGTGGATAGAACCACGTTTTTCTGAATAGTGATCTTATAAATGGAGCCAAGCACGTAGCGAGGGAAGAAGCTGAGGGGGTTGAAGCCCTCCCCGGAATTCGGGAAAATTT
>JAPYZK010005860.1:0-11552 GCA_030522785.1 Platygaster equestris
CGTAAGTTTAGAAGTTGAATAACATTCAAGTTTTTATCTACATATATATGAATAAATTCCAAATTTCGGTAATTTTGGAATTTTCGATGGTCTGGAAAATTTTAACGTATCGAATTGTTGAAAATTTTCAGAATGATAAAATTTTCGGACATTCTTGAAATTTTTACAATTTTTTAAAATCTCGGAATTTTCAAAATTTTCGAACTACTTACAATTTTCGAACCTTACAGAATTGTTTATATTTTCCGGATTGTACAATTTTCGAAACTTCTAAAATCACCGAGATGCGAGATTTTTAAAAATAATAGCATTATTTGAAATTATCAAACACTTTCAACTTACCGACATTTTTATAAATTATACATATGTCTGAAATTATAAAAACTATCGAATTTTTCAAAATTAGCAACATTTTTTGAAATGTTTCAATTTTTCATTCAATCGAAATAGTGAAATTTCAAATAGTGAAATTTAAAAAAATGTTACTATTTTGATGATGACAAAAATTTGGCGAATTTCGTGAATTCTACGAATTTCAAAAACTAAGAGTATTTTTATTTTATAATTCCGTAAAGTTTGTAAATTTTTATTGTTTTGAAAATATTACTAAAATTTCACGCATTTAACAATTTTTCGAATTTTCAAAAATTTTAAAAATTTTGATTAATTTAAGAATATAAAAAATAGAAAAATATTCGACAAAAATTTAAATAATTTCCAGGTTTTATCTACATATTTAGGAATCAATTCCAAATTTCGGTAATTTTGGAATTTTTGATACTTTTGACAATACTGATAATTTTGAAAAACTTGAAAATTCATCATATTCGAAAAATTTCGGAATATTTAAAATAAAATTGAATCGTTTAAACATGTATCAAATGTTACATTTCCGAAAATAGTGAAAATTTCGAAAATTCCTAGACGTTTGATAAGTTTTCTAATCCTGAAAATTCGAGAAATTTTCATATTCTCGAAATTTAATGATAAAATATGGAATATTATGAATTATATAAATAATAATTATGAAAATAAAATAATAAAAATTATAAATTATATAAATAATAATTATGATAATAAAATAATAAAAATAATAACATATAAATAATAATAATAAATTATATGAATAATCATATAAAAATATAATATTATAAAATTATAAGAATCGAATTCCAAAGAATCTATAGAAATTTAGAAGATTCAAAAATCCTGAGTTCATTCTTGATGTCGAATATTCTCATAATTCGAACTTTGTCTACAATTTCAAAAATCGAGGAACTCCAGAAATTTCCAAAATATCTTTCTTAGCCCCCCCTCCCCTCCCCCACCCCACATAATAAGTCCTTCGGGTATGCAATGTCCATGAAGTAGCCACCCTAACGGTGCTCAGTTTTCCACACGTGGGAAAAAAAGCCTTCAGCGGTGCACGTTATGACACGAGGACACAAAAAATGCAGAAGAAAGGAGTAATAAAGATACGAAAGGTGTGATACTGTCGGTTTAAGAGTGCTCATCAAGTGTGCAATTTGTCTGGGAAATAGAAAATGACCACAGCGACTGCAGGGCTCGTTTGAGCGTCGTCGCTCAAGGAATAAGAGAGTGTGCAGCGGCAGTTTGTGCAGTGGAAAAAAAGTCGTGGTAGTGGTTAAGGGGGAGCAGCAAAAAGCCATGTGAATTATGACGGCAATGCGACATGCTCGAGGCTCGAGAAAAGCTCAAGAAGAGTGCTCCTGCCTTCTGCGGTCGAGTGGCTTCAAGTCGAGTGAGGCTGGCTGCTCCAGTCACAGCTCGAATTATTGTAAGCGAGCTTTGGTAAGCGAGCCGCTTGACTATCGCGATTCTTGGAGCCCGTCATGTTTGGACGACATCGATATCGGTGGTCCAAGCAGTGGCAGATCTACCTGGGGGGGGGGGGGATTTTGTTTCTCGACTAAATTAAAAAAAAAAAACGAATAACGATTATTCGTTAGAATGATGTAAAGACTTGAGTAAGACTTCATTTACAGATTTAGACTCATTTTACAATTCAGAATTAAAGAGTTTTTGGTACGTCGAAATTAAAATTTTTCAATTTGGCTCCAATTAGTTCATTGTTTTCATTTAATCTAATAAAAGAATGACGAAATTTTTAAATTATAATTCAAAAAAACATGTATTTTTTGATTTTTTGAAGTTTTAGACATTTTCAAAGTTTGAAAATTTTGCAGTTTCGAAGTTTATAAGTCTGGAAATATGAAACGATTTTTTGGATTGAAAAGGTTTAGAGAAACGTTTTAAGTTTATGATGAACTGGGGAAATTCGAAAAACAGAATTTCCTATTTTTTGGAGTGTGAAATTTTATAGTTTGATATCATTTATGTATATATTTCCTTATTTTAGTATTTTAATTGATGGATTACAGTTTTGAAATGTATGAATTATCGATTCTGTAATTTTTGTGTATTGTAATCATATTTGAAAAAAGAAGAAGGTTTGAAAAATTACACTTTCGAATTTCAGAATTTGTATCTATAATCCAGAATCTCCGAAATTCCAAGTTTTTGATTTTAGACTTTCAGAGAAGTCAAGTGATTTTTTTTGCAGAATTCAAAAGATGTGAACTCCAAAATGACTTGCTTAGAAAGAAAAAAAAATTTCACTCCATTTGGAGTTAGAATTTTGGAATGAAGATAATTTAGAATCTCGATGAATCTAATATTTTGTTATGATATAGCATTCGGTATATAATGATAATTAATGGGAATTAAAAAATTTTTGAGACACAACATATTTCAAGTTGGAAAACTTTTCAATTTGTTTTCGAAGATTAGAAAGTTCGGTAAAAATTAAGATTCAAAATTATATTGTAATCTTGACGATTCATATTCCCGAAAATTCTAGATTTTAATGTTCGAATCTTTAAATCCGAATATTTCAAGATTAAACAAACTGAACATTTTGCGACTTTGAAACACTTTTCAAAAAGAGTGGAATTTTGAATAATTCAAAATTTGTTATTTCGACAATTCCAAATCCCCAAAATTACGTTTTACGTGTGAAATGTAAAAATTAAGATTTTGGAAATATCACGTATAAACAAATTTCACATTCGGCAACTTTCGAATATTTTTGCGAAATTCGAATTTATAATGTAATTCCAGAATTCGAAACTTTGGAAATTCCATTTCTTAAGCTTCGAGATTTACCTCCAAAATTTTCAATATTAAACTCCTTTTTTCATTCGGAAACTTTCGAATTCATGCATTTCACTATACTGAAACAATAAAATCCAAAAAATTCATAATCAAAGATCGCCCATTCTAACAATTCAAAATCCGAAAAATCCCATTTTTTATTGAAATACAATCCTGTTTGTCTTAGAAATTTAGATTTTGGGGGAGGGGGTTATATTCCAAAAAATATTCCAAGATTATGCGCCAAGAATGCAGAGACAATTTACGGGGAAATCTCAATTGTTTGACTGGGGAGAATGAAGAAAAAGTCTCATTAATGCAGCTGCTCGATCGACGGGGGTAATTGAAAAGTGAGGGAATGGAATATAATAAATCGAACGGCTTTTGGTTGTATGTACAACGTAGTAGGTTGTTTGCGAGTGGGACAAAAAGTTGGGATTAAGCTTCCGTTGCCGCCGGCCGTAATGTTTCTCGCCTCCGTACGAGTCACGAGTCGAGCTGACCGATCTCAACAGCTCAAGGCTCGAGTATATATACCCACAAGGAAGAATAAGAGGAGGAGCGCGAGAAAGCACGCAGCGCGAGAAATTCACAAAACGTTATTCGACTTGATTGACCTTTTCTCCATCCATTTTCGCCCCGCCGCAGGGACTCGACTACTGTGAAACTTGATATAGGATCATCCGTGCTGAATCTTTTCATCCTATTTTTTTGTCTTTTCCTTTTTGCCCGTTTCTTCTTCGACCTCTTGGTCGATCTTGCGATTTTCAGATGAATAGCCGTGCTCCAAGCGCTCCATTTTGGAGCAAACAAGAACGACTGCGAGACCAAGTTGAACAGGACAAGAAGGAAAAGAGACAAGTATACAAAGTACAGCAGGCCCATCGATTTTGAATAACTGGCCTAGGAAATTGACGAAATTTGCCAGCCCGGCCCGTTGAGTCGGAGTTGAACCAAGGGCGGGTGCAGGTTTTCATTGGGAGGGGGCGGTTGAAAATTTTTTATCAATAACGATGATAATTTTAGGTATTTTTTGAATATTCAAAAATTTCTAGAATTTAACCATTATTCAGAAAAATTCTGAAAATTTCAGAAATTACAAAATTTTTATGAAATTGAGGATAATTATTATAATTTGAAGAATAGTCGCGATTTTCTCGATATTCGGAATTTTTAAACGTTGATAGTTTGAAAAATTCGAATATTTCCAAATTTTTTCAGAATTCTGACTATTCTGCAAAAAAAGAATAATTTTAACAATTCCCAAAATTACAAAAACTTTGTAAATTTCAAGAATGTTAAATGTCCAATAATTTCAAGAATTCTGCTAATTTTCAAAATTTTTGTTCATTTCGAAAGAAATTCCAAGAATTTCGATCATTTTCAAAATTTTTTTCAAAGTTCGAAAGTTTTAAAAATTTCATAACTTTGATTAATTTTACAAATTTTTTCATAAGTTCAAAAAATTTTGATTTCATTACAAATTTTTTGCTCATAAATAATTTTTCAATTCGTTTCTTTATATTAATACTCAATACTATCTTGAAAAAAAGAGTAAACCGATAATTTTCGGTATCATTATGATAATAATACTAATAATGATCATAATAACATTAATTTTTCACATACTTTTTTTAAGAGATTGCAAAAAAAAGGGGGGGGGGCGATCGCCCCTTCGCCCCCCCCCCCTTTTTTTTTATCCGCCACTGTTAAACGTACATAGAATACGGCGAAATGCGAAATTGCGAAATGAGCAGTCGTTACTTGTAACCCGCGAGTTTCTTATCCTACGGGCATGAGCCCAAGATTGAAGGAAATTTTCTCGGGCGTGGGTGCCGAAGCTTATTATTCCAACTGCACTTGATTGGTACGCGTAGTATATGGTAATAATACCGGATTGTACAAGCCCGAAGCTACTATGCCATACCATGCAGACGTGATATAATCATACCAATCGAAACAACATTCGAAGCGTATTTTGAAAAATTGACGTCCTTTCGCCAGCCATAGATTTTTGAATTGATGCAGATATATCATAGTTTGGACGAGTTTGGAAAATCAGCATGAATTTTTGAATGAATGGACAATAACCCTGCTGAGACACGAGCAATGATATAAGATTGCATATTATTGCCTGAGATTGAAATTTCGAATTTTTTGAAAATTTTCGAGATTTTTGTAGATTTACGAAATTTTGGCGGATTCCCGGAAAATTTTAGAAGTTTTCGAAATTTCTAAAATTGTGGAAAATTGTTGGAGTTTTTGAAGATTTTCAGAAATTCTGTTATTTTTGTGAATTGTTGACATTTTTCAGATTTTGTTAGATTTTTGAGAATATTCTAAATTTTTGGGAATTTTTGGAATTCTCAAAAATTTTCAATATTGTTGAAAATTGTTAAATTTGTTGGGATTTATGTAATTATTGAGAATTATTATTAGAATTTTTCTCAAATTTGTGGTATTTTAGAAAATTTTCTAGTCTTGAAGATAATTCAAATTTGTGAGAATTTCCGTAATTTTTAAGAATTTTCGAAATTTCCAACATTGTTTAAGTCTTGGAAATTTTTGTGAATTCTGTAGTTCTTGTATATTGTTATTATTTTCTAAATTTTGTTAGATTTTTGGAAATATTCTAAATTTTCAGGAATTTTTAAATTCTCCAGAATTTCCAATATTGTTGAAAATTGTTGAAGTTTTTGGGAATAATGTAATTTTTGGAAATATTTAGAATTTTTTGAAATTTTGTGAACTTTGAGAAAATTTACCAGCTTGAAAATGGGTGAAATTTTTTCTAATTTCCCAAATTTTCGATTTTCTAATTTTCAAAATTTTTGAGAATTTTCAAAATTTCCGAAATGGTTGCAGTCTTGACAATTTTCGTGGATACTGTACATTTTGTGAATTGTTGAAACTCTACATATTTTGTTAAATTTTTGAAAATATTCGATATTTTTAGGATTTTTCAAAATTCTCCAAAATTTCCAGTACTGCTGAAAATTGTTGAAGTTTTTGTAAACTATATAATTTTTGAAAATCGTTAGAAATTTTTTTCAACTTTGTGTAATTTTAGAATATTTTTCAAAGTCTTGAAAATAGTTGAAGTTTTTCCAAATATCCAAAAATTTTGAGAATTTTCAAAATTTCAAAAATTGCTCAAGTCTTGAAATTTTATGTGGATTGTGTAATTTTTGTAAATTATTGAAATTCACAAATTATGTTAGATTTTTGAAAATATTCTAAACTTTTTGGCATTTTTCGAAATTCTTCAAAATTTCCAATATTGTTGAAAATTGTTGAAGTTTTAGGAAATTATGTAATTTTTGGAAATTGTTAGAGTTTTGTTCAATTTTGTAAAATTTTAGAAAATTTTCCAGTCTTGAAAATAGTTGAAATTTTTTCTAATTTCCCGAATTTTCAAATTTCAAATTCCCAAAATTTTTGAGAAATTTCAGAATTTTCAAAACTGTTGGAGTCTTAAAAATTTTTGTGAATACTGTAATTTTTGTAAATTTTTGGAATTCTCAAAATCTTGTTAGATTTTTGAAAATATTCGAAATTGTTTAGAATTTTCGAAATTTTCCAAAATTTCCAATATTGTTGGAAATCGTTGACGTTTTCAAAAATTATGTGATTTTTGGAAATTGTTAGAGTTCTGTTCAATTTTGTGGAATTTTAAAAAATTTTCCAGTCTTGAAAATAGTTAACATTTTTTCAAATTTCCCAAATATTTGAGAATTCTCAAAACTCCAAAACTGTCGAAAATCGTTGAAGTCTTGAAAATTTTTGTGAATTATGTAATTTTCGTAAAGTTTTTTAATTCTTTGAATTTTCTGGAATTTCTAAAAATTTTCTCAAGTTTTAAAAATGGTTAAAATTCTTGAAAATCTTCGGAATTGTTCAAAATGTTCGTAATTTCTCTTAAATTAAAGTTTTCGGGATTTTCAAGAAATAATGTTATTTTCAAAAACTTCTGAAATATCTGAAAATATGCAGTACTCCGTCAAAATTTTCAAAATCCTTTGAAATCTTCGAAATTTTCGGAACTTTGTACACGACTGTAAAAAATTGTTCAAGTTTCTCAAAATCCCCAAATTTGTTCACCATTTCCTAAATTGTTCAAGATATTCGGAATCGTTAATAAATTCTAAAATGTCCGAAAATAAAGGTGGTGCCAGTCATCATTAAGGGTTGACAACAATTGGCAGTTATCAATCAGTTACGAAAAACCACGAGTGGATCGCGTTAGATGAATTCTATAGTATCAATCGAAATTTCGTATGTGATACAGTGCATTCTAAACTCCCAAAAGATTATCTTCAAACGCAGAAAAAATGACATAATCGCAATCGTATAATTCCAGCAAATTCAAAATATCCTCTCCTATACAAAAACCAGCAAGACATTCAAAAGATTCTGATCGCTGTAATGGTAACACAATGACATGCAATGTTATATCACTGCACAGCCTCGCTAATGACCCAACAGGGAATTAATTGAAAAAACTTATCCACTTCGAAAACATGGACATGATCAAATCCGTACAAGTAAATAACAGTCGGAAAGAGCGAAAGGAGGAATTCGAGAATCGAGGCGGGGCAACATAATAATGGCTGGATGTATGAAGTTGATTTTGGAATAGTTTAGATTCTCTGGTTGTGAGCGAGTGTCGGCACACTACACAGTAGCCGCAGGAGCTGCATGTTGGCGGTGTTGGTGCCCGAGAACAAGTTGGTAGCTCGTGCGAATCCCCAATTTAGGGGACTTGGCTCTTTGGCGTCAAGTTAACGAAAATATACGCGGTTGGCGTGGTAAGATGGGGGAGGGAGGCAGCAGCAGCGGCAGTATTCAGCAGCAAGTCCGACGACGGCGATCGTCTTTCGTTTTAAGCCCGCTTGGTATATTAATGCGCGGAACATGTTACGCCGCCGCCGCCGCCGCCGACACCGCCGCCAAGGAGAAAAGAGAGCGCCCGACGCCTCCGGAATATCAACGCGCCCGCCAAATCTCTCTTTCTCTATTCCGCGAGAGCGCCGGCACCTTTGCATTTTAACAGCAGCCTTTCTTTGCGCCCCCAACTTTTTCTTTTTTTCAGCTGCGAATAAACCATTCAACAATAGACCGTGCATCAGCACGCTCGTCTCAGTAATTACTGGTTGAGCCGAGGGGCGATTCACTCTCTGATATATGGGAGTCATGGGAGTCGACTCATACATGACTCCCGATTTGGGAGTCATGATTCCCGAGTTGGGAGTCATCATTCCCAGCGATGTGAAGCTTTAAACGTGTCGAAACTTGATTACCTGTGATGTTTGAAATTCTCGAAAAGTTGAAAGTTCTTGGGCATTTTCGATAACTTGGAAAATCTAGTATTTTTGAAACTCACAGAATTTTTGCAACTTTTTTAATTTTATTTATCAGTACTTTGTAATTTCTCAAAATTTCACAATTCCATTGAACTCCGAAAATTTCAGAGTTTTGGAAGTTCCAAGATTTTGGAGAATTTCAAAACTTTTCAACTTCGAAACTTCAAAGTCTTGAAATATTAAAAATTTTGAAATTTCTTTGCTTCAAAAATTCAAAATACTTGAAAGTATGCGGAATTTCCAGAACTTTGAAAATTTTGGAACTTGATAATTTTCCATCTTTATAAGCCGTCAAAACTTCCGAGTTTTTGGAAATTCTCAAAAACTTCAAAATTCCGACGTTTGAAAAACTTCTCAAATTTCGAAAATTCTAGGTTTCATAACTTCAAAATATTTAAGCACTTTAAAACTTACAGAATTTCCAGAATTATACTAATATCAAAACTTGCTAATTTTCAATTTGAAAAATTCTAAAATTTCGTAGTTTTTGAACGTTATTGAATAATTTAAATTTACAACATTTGAAAAATTCGTAGAATTTCCGAAACTTCGAAAACTTCAGAAGTCCATAATTCTTCGGAAAGTCGAAATTCCACAGCTTTGTAAGTTCCAGAATTTCATTATTTCGAAACTTCAAAGTTTTACAATTTCCAAAATTTCGATATTCCTAGATTTAAAAACTTCAAAAATTGCAAAACTTCCAGACTGTATTTTAAAACCTTCTAATCCAAAGCTTTAGAAGTTCCAAAATATTGAAAATTTCGAAACTTCACTACTTCGAAACTTCAACATCTTGAAACGTCAAAATTTTTGAAATTTTTTTGCTTAAAAATTTCAAAATACTTGAAAGTATGCGGAATTCCCAGAACTTCAAGAATGTCGAAACTTGATGATTTCTCATCTTCGAAATTCTTCAAAACTTCCAAGTTCTTGGAAATTCTCAAAACTCAAAAATTCCGACATTTGAAAAACTTCTCAAATTTTGAAAATTCTAGGTTTTATAACTTTAAAATATTCAAGCACTTAAAAACTTGCGAAATTTCCAGAACTATACAAAGGTCAAGACTTGCTAATTTTCGATCTCAAAACCTGCGAAATTTCAAAGTTTTTGAACGTTATCGAATAATTCAAAGTTCCTACATTTTAAAAACATGTAAAATTTCCGAAACTTCCAAAACTTCAGAACTCCATAATACTTCTCCAAAATACTTCGGAAATGCACAATTCCCAAGCTTTTCAAGTTCCGAAATTGCATTTTTCCGAAATTTCAAAGTTTTACAATTTCCAAAATTTCGATATTTCAAGGCTTCAAAACTGCAAAATACGTACAAACTTCAAAAATTGCAAAATTCCCAGACTTTATATCGAAACCTTGAGTTTTTACCTTCAAAAATGTCAAAACTCAATAATCTCCAATCTCGAAAATTCTAGAACTTCTATACTCCAATATTTTCAAGACTTCTAATATTTCCGAAACGTCAAAATTCCAATGTATTATTAACAACAACTTTTAATTGAGGAACCCGCCTAAAATCTTTGCCTCTACGCAAATGTCATTCTGGCGCAAATGTTTGACTGGCTGAATCCAAAGCTTGGTCCAAAATGGCGGCTCCAATAGGAAGAAGCGATTGTATGTACATGTCGAATCTATGCGCGTGTACCGCCGCCATTTTGGATCCAGCGATGACACGTACACACTAACACATCACAGATGGCCAAACTCTCTACAGCGAAACTCGTCGTCCTGTCGCTATTTCCATCGTTGTCGCCTGTCGTATTGTATTGTAAAACCGCTTTCACAATAGAACAATACGACAGGCGACAAAAATAAATATAGAGACAATACGACGAGTTTAACTGTATTCATAGGAACTCTAGTGGATGACTGTGTAGTCCGTAGTTGGGGAAATTTTCATTATCGCGATCTCCATCATCCGAACTGGAGGCGTCGCAGACGTGTTTTTCTTCAGTCGAGTAGAAAAAAGTAACATATTGTAGCGAGCCCACCCACACACATGGAGACAGCAAAAAGTATAGGCACGTAGTTTAGGAAAAGAGGAGCCAAGAAGCAGCCATGGAAGCAAGCAGGCAAGCCCCGGCAGGATCATCAAGTGGACTTTAGTGGGAGAGGAAATCCCGCGCCAAACTTGCACGGAATAACAAACTCAGTAGCCTCCTTCCCACGGTTTGAAATCGAGCCCTGCTCGACTTTCTTGCACCTCCTCCAAGTACATGATTTATCTACAATCACCATGACTATTTCAGTCCCGCTGAATACGATTAGGTGCGCACAACCTTGATTCGCCCATCCATCCGTCATCGCGCATTTCTCGTTCATCAGTGTCATATATTACATTGTTGTGCAAGCTGGCATTGGTGATTTTGATGAAATAAAGGGTTGTGGCACGAGCCGAAGGCGAGTACCGAAATCATTTTGTCAAAATCGACAATTGCCAGCGTGCGCAACACAGTACTTTTCTTCACGATGGCCGAAAAAACGATTTGAAGTACCAATTTTGAGGTTAGAGTGAAGAAAAGAATATAACCTGTACCACTCTACGCTTTTTTCCACGACTATTTATGACACAAGTTCAGTAAGTACGATGCGCCCGATTGGATGATAAAATTTCAAGTAGATTGCAGGCATAATGGCTGCTGGTCAAGGACGTGACCAGGAATTTGGGGGGGGGGGGGGGGGGGGGGAGGGTAGCTTCTCTTGGAATCTTTCGGACTCGGAAAAAAAGTTTATTACAAAATTTTCACACGATTCATCTGTTTTTTTATAAAAACAATTGAAAGTCTGAAACTTTGAGAAACTTCGAAAATTTTGAACATTCTTTGAATTGTCGAAATTCTTTAGACTTTTGGAATTCTCGAAATACTCCAAACTTTGAAAATTCGTGGAATTGTTGAAAATCTTTAAATGTTGAAAATGTCCAAATAATTCTAGTTTCTCAAAGTTTCAGACTTTCAATTGTTTTTATAAAAAAACAGATGAATCGTGTGAAAATTTTG
>JAPYZK010005863.1:0-11543 GCA_030522785.1 Platygaster equestris
CCAAATTCCATTAAATTTCGGAATTTCCAAAACTTTGAAAGTTCCAGAATTTTGGAAAAATTTCAAAACTTTGTAACTTGGAAACTTCAAAATCTTGAAATATCAAAAATTTTGAAATTTCTTTGCTCCGAAAATACGAAATACTTGAAAGTATGCGGAATTCCCAGAACTTCAAAAATGTCGAAACTTGATAATTTTTCGTCTTTGAAAGTCTTGAAAACTTACAAGTTCTTGAAAATTCTCGGAAACTTAAAAATTCCGACATTTGAAAAACTTCTCAAATTTCGAAAATTCTAAGCTTTTATAACTACAAAATATTCGAGCAATTCAAAACTTGCGAAATTTCCAGAACTGTAAAAATGTCAAAACTTGATAATTTTCGGTCTTACATAAAAATTCTAAAACTTCAACGTTTTTGAACATTTTAAAAAAATTCCAACATCTCAAAAACTCGTAAAATTTCCGACTTTCAAAACTCCAGAACCTCATGATTCTCCGAAAATTCACAATTCCAAAACTTCATTATTTCGAAATTTGAAATATCTACAATTCCAAAATTTTAGAAATTTCTGGACTTGAAAACTTCAAAATACTTGAAAGTATGCGGCATTCCCAGAACTTCGTAAATGTCGAATATTTATAATTTTTCATTTTGAAAAGTCTTTAAAACTTCCAAGTTCTTGAAAATTCTCGAAAACTTCAAAATTCCGACATTTGAAAATCTTCTCAAATTTCGAAAATTCTGATCTTCATAACTTCAAAATATTCGAACACTTCAAAACTTGCGAAATTTCCAGAACTGTAAAAATGTCAAAACTTGATAATTTTAAATCTCAAAAATTCTAAATTTTCAAAGTTTTTGAACTTTCTAAAGAAATTCAAAATTCCAACATTTCAAAAACTTGTAAAGTTTTCAACATTTCCAAAACTGCCGAACTTCATAATTCTTCGAAAATTCCAAATTCCAAAGCTTTACAAGTTCATAACTTCATTATTACGAAATTTCAAAGTTCTACAAATTCAAAAATTTCGAAATTTCTAGACTTCAAAACTTCAAAATACTTGAAAAGTTCGAAAATTGCAAAATTTCGAGGCCTTATTGAAAAACCTGGAGTTTTGACCTTTAAAAATGTCAAAAATAAATGATTTTCGATCTTGAAAATTCTAAAACTCCTGTATTCCAATATTTTCAGGACTTCTAATATTTCTGTAACGTCAAGATCAGCTGATTGTCAAAATATTTACATTTACGAAGTCGATCAAGTTCAAACAAGTTTAATTAATAACAATTGTTCACATTGTAAAAGCAAAAACCACTCGCGGATTGAGACTATAAAATCATCAAAAATGACAATAAAATTGATTATTCATGAATATGTTGTTAGATTAAGATCGAAAACAGTTGAATGAATAGACTGGCCGGATAATTACCAGCGTTTGGTGACCGATAATACCCACCATGGCGGCATTCCCCACACTTACCTTAGGGTAAAATGAACAGCTCCAGAAATCTACCAAATTTATAAAAATTTCAATCCATTTCATAAATATTCAAAATTTTGCATTAATCCAAATTTACGATATTCTCTGTCTAAAATCTGATTTTTTCAATTATTCCTGATATCGAACGCCTTGACTCAACGCATTGTGCATAGATGAAATTTTCCGGTTCCTCTCGAGTTCGCACTCGAGACGTTGATAGCTAGGCAAAGCGGGTCCTTTTGTTGGGGCAACGCTGCGACAATACAGTCGCTAATCACGCTCGGAAGCCCGCTTGTCCCGAGTCACGACATCGTGGCGTCGCTTCTTCGAGCTCGCGAAATAACACATCGCACGCGTCCCAAAGGACGAAAAGATCGCGCGCGTTTTCCCGCCGAAAAGACGCGGATCGTAACTCATAATCATGCGCGCGCTACGTCAATGTTCGCTCTTGTCTGTCGCGGGCTCTTTACCCATTTTTTTTGTAGCTCGAAGGGTTTTCAGTGATGTTTGTTCCTTTTTTTTTGCCAGGAATTTTAACATGTCTTTTCTCTATTCTGTGTTGCGGTATGACGTTGATGCATCGTGGAATTTTAGGGAAAAATAGAGGAATTGAGAAAATTTCTTTGAGGGTTTTTTTTAATTTTTTGTTGTGGGATTTCAATAATTTTGAAACAACAAAAATTCTAAAACACATTTTTTGTTGTGGAATTTTGGATTAGAAATTGATTTTTTTTAATTTTGTCATTGTCAGATTTTGATAAGTTAGTTAGATTTTGGAAGGAAATTTTGGAAATTGTAAACTGACGTGTCCACGACTTGAATTTTTTTTTATTTTTGTATTTTGAAATTTGGAGTTTTCTGATTAAAACGAAGTTTGATGATTTTTGAATTTCATAATTTGAGGGATTTCAAATTTGAAACATCGATATGTACTCGAGATTATGTTTATTTTGATTATAACATTTTTAAAATTTGGAAATAATTGAATATTTTAGAATTTTTGGAATTTCAGAATTATTCGAGTTTCTATAGGATTTGTCGGAATTTTACAGTTTCTTTATATTTTCGGAAGTCTTAAAATTGACGGAATTTTTTAGATTTTCATATTTCTCGAAGTTTTGAAAATTCTCGGAATTTTTAACGATCAAGAGTTTTCGAATTTTCAAGTTACTTGGCATTTTAAAAATTTTCAAGTTCCTCGAAATTTTTGTGTTCCTTCAAAAGTTACGAAAACCTCAACATTCGCAAGTTTCTCAACATTTTTGAAATTTTCTAGTTCCTCAAAATTTGGATAATTCTTGAAATAATCAAATATTTCAAAATCATGAAATTTTTCAGCTATCTTAAAATTTTCAAAAATTTTTTAATTTTCAAGTCCCTTGGAACTTTCGAAATTTCCAAGTTCCTTGAAATTTTTGAGTTCCTTCGAATTTTCGAAATTTTCAGGTTCCTCGAAATTTCAGAAAATTCTTCATTCACGAAATTTCAATAATTTTCTAGTCCGTCGAAATTTGAAAGTTTCTTTTAATTTCAAAAACTTTCAAGTTCCTCGACATTTTGAAAATTCTTGAAATTTTTCAAAATTCCAAAATCAAACATTCCCAACTATCTTATAATTCTCAAAATTCTCCAATTTGTAAGTTTCTCTGAATTTTTGGAATTTGTAAGTTTCTCGAAATTTTGGAAAGTCTCAGAATGAACGAAATCTTCAAAATTCGCAAGTTTCTCGACATTTTCGGAATATTACAGTTCCTCAAAATTCGAATAATTCTCGAAATATTCAAATATTTCAAAATCTTCCAACTTTTTAACCATTTTAGAATTTTCAAAATTTTTAGAATGTTCAAGTTCTCTGGAATTTTCGAAATTTTCAAGTTACTTGAAAATTTTTGAGTTCCTTCGAATTTTCGAAATTTTCAGGTTTCTCAAAGTTTTCAGAAAATTCATAATTCACGAAATTTTTATAATTTTCGAGTCTGTTGAAATTTGCAAGTTTCTTTTAATTTTCAAAATTTTCAAGTTTTTCGACATTTTGAAAATTCTCGAAATTTTTAAATATTCCAAAATCAAACATTTCCAACCATCTCATAATTTTCAAAATTCTCCAAATTTTTGAGTTCCTTCGAATTTTCCGAATTTTTACTTTTCTCAAAATTTTGAAAATCGAAATTCTTAACAGTGTTAGAATTTTCGAAATTTTCAAGTTTCTCGAAATTTTCGAAACCTTCCAGTTCCCAAAATTTGAATAATTCTTGAAATATTAAAATATTTCGAAATTATCAAATTTTTCAGCAATCTTAGAATTTTCGAAATTTTTTAAATTTTCAAGTTCTTGGAATTTTAGAAGTTTCCAAGTTCCTCGAAATGTTTTAGTTCCTTCGAATTTTCAAAATTTTCAAGTTTCTCGAAATTTTTGAAAAATTGAAAATTTACCTAATTTTAATCATTTTCGAGTCCCTCGAAATTTTTAAGTTTCTTTCCATTTTTATAACTTTCGAGTTTCTCGAAATTTTGAAAATTCTCGAAATTTTCAAGAATTCCAAAATTAAACATTCTCAACCATCTTATGGTTTCCAAAATTCTCCAAATTTTAAAGTTTCTTCGAATTTTTTGAATTTCAGAGTTTCTTGAAGTTTTCGGAAGTCTCAAAATGAACTAAGTTTTCAAAATTTTCAAGGTACTCAAAATTTTCAGGAGTTTCAAAATGAACAAAATTTCAGAATTTTTCAAGTCCCTCGCAATTTCCATAATTTTCAAGTCCCTCGAAATTTCAAAAATTCTCGGGATTCTCACAATATTCCAAATATTATCTACATATGATTATATTATATCTATTTTACAATATTCAAAATATTTAATAAATTCAGTACGATAATCGTACAAAATTAATCGACCACTTTTCACCACATTTCATTCATTTCTACTCAATAATAAACTACTGGAAGAAAAGATTCCAGTACTACTGAAATAAAGGTGTGTCAAGAAGCTAAACAAATTGTAATTTCGCTTTCTGCATTGAGTTCCATTGTTTTAAATTATAGAGCGATTATGAAAAATAGAGCGTCACGATTGTGAACATCTTTTTCATTTAATGAAACAGGAAATGGGCCTAATAAATAATAAGTGTAGAATAATTACATCGATGTTCGTCATTACTGCGAGTAGTAAATTACCGATTAATGATAATATATATACATCTATTGTTTTTGTTTATAAATAATATCTTTCAACATTCCCTCAATCCTTCGATAGCTCAGTTGGTAGAGCGATGGAAAGCGCTACGCCAGACATCCATTAGTTGCTGGTTCGAATCCAGCTCGAAGGTATTTTTTTTTTCCGAATTCAGTCTTTCATGTGTAGTTTAAATTTCTGAACTTTTTTTTTTGGATTAATTTTCCAATTCGAATTTTACAATCGATGTAATATTAAGTTTTTTGTTCTTTCTGAAAACTGAATTCTCAATTTTGTTTCAATTACGAAATTTCTATTCGATCACTAAAAACATGATGTTCCTAATATTTCAATTTTCAGATTTTGAAGTTAAATTTTCGTTTTCGTTTTTTTCTTCAAATGTACATTATTATCGAATCTACATCATTATTGTACATAGTTATCAAACTTTCCATCAACTGCCAAAATTTTCCGATTATAAATCGTTTTTCCACCCAAAATAATATTTTACACCAGAATCATATAATTTCTCCAACAGTCCAGTATCAAATTATAGAAAACTTCATAGGGGAACATGGGGCAAAGCGGGGACATTTTGGTTGAACGATTTTTTTTGCATTATTAACGATATATTAATGGCAGACAACAATAAGCACTGTATTAAGTACATATTGACACAGCAGAAAACTTTTTGTACTCCGAAAATTTGTTACGCCAAGTTATTGTTTTCAGCGACGTTTAAAACAGTTTTTTTTGCTCCGCTTTGCCCCTTACACGGGGCAAAGCGGGGTAATTTATACTATCACGAAATAATTATTTTCGCATCAATAAGAATCTGGTAATATTCATTGATTCAATCATTTATAAACAATTGATTGCTGAAAAACCATTTGTTGCATTTTTCTGAACAAAAATACAAAAATTACATCTGACAGAAAATCAGTTTTTTTGCGGTTTAAGTTGGTTTTGTAATTGCTGTTTTCCTTATGAAAAATACGATTATTGATGATGAATAATTATTTACGATAAATAGGATGAACATTAATGTTGCTGCTGTGTGGGTCGAAGTAAGGTAATGCACCGCTTAGCGTTGTGCACTACCCCGCTTTGTCCCCAGAACATGTTTTTTATCATGACTCGTGAAAAACACAATAATTCTTGGAAATGAAAAACATTACACTCGTTAGAAGCGCAAGAGAGCGCACTGTAAAATGCTACAAAACTTTTTTATTTCAAATATAGATCAATATTTCGTACTCGCTTTTTAAAATCCTCAAAAATTACAATGATGCGACAAAACACAAGATACTTGTCATCACAGCGACACTTCTGAATAAAAACTCATGAATATGCATGGAAAAGCTCGAGGGCCTTTCAAAACGAAGTTCCACATTTCTATAATGTATGTTGACTCAGTCCGGAAAAGATATTAACGATACCCCGCTTTGCCCCTGTCCCCGATTTGCCCCATGTTCCCCTAGCAACCAAAAGTCTGGAAGAATCCGGAAATCATTTTTCTCCGTTCGACACCTCCTTCCCCCTACCCCGGCGATATTCATTCGAGGCGAAGACCCTTAAGTGCCCTCCCCCCCTTTATACGCTTCATCCTCGTTTCAGGCATTATTTTTGCACGCAGAACTTGAGGCACCGAAGAAGAACGCAAAATGTTTCTTACGGGGCTTGTAATTCAGGCGATCTCTCATTTTATTCCGCGGAAGTATTCGGATTCATGCGCGTCCCTCCCCCAGGGTTTGTCCGTAAACTTCATTTGACTTCATATCCTCGCCTGATTTGTATTTTCCGTCCGCGGGAAAAATCATCGCCCGGTGGAACGACGTTTCGCGATATGCGCGGAAAAAAGGTTACATCGATCTCGGGATTTTCGCGGGAATTCTTGATAATCCTCGAAACGCGGGAAATTTGTCGAAGGGAGAGAGATAGAGAAAAGGGATAATTTCGTTCAGAGGATTCGCGATGTATCGCAGCGATCGGAAGTTTTGCGGGAAATTCGCGTTGAAAAATTCATGTTCGTCAGTTGGGATTGTGTGAAACGAGTGGTGTACTTTGCATTTTTATGCAATTTTTAAGGAGACAGGGGAATTTATTGGGTTCCGGTGAGTTGGGAAATGGTGGGACGCGATTTTTCTGTGGGTGATCGGGGATGATTTTTGGTGGATGTTTGGGGGGATGTTGGGGATTTTTGGAGATGATAGAAAATTTTGAATTTTCGAAATTTAGACGATGTGTAAGATCGGAGAATTTTGATTGAGAAGAATTTTTTAATATTCTTGTCAAAATAGTTCGAATTCCTCGAAATTTCGAGTATCTCCAACATTGTCGAAATTTTCTTGTCTCTAAGTTACGAGGATATTTTTGTTATGCCTAGATTCTATAGGGAAACTTGGAATATACTATGAAATAATGTATAATGATAACTGATATTTATTTCCCTGTTATATTATAAAAAACATGTACCCCCCCCCCGGCCCTGCTTTCTCGTTTTTATTAATTCCTACGGAGTCCCATCAATTCCTGTCGATTCCCATCAATTAACATCACTTCCCATCGATTCTTATCAATTTTCATCGATTCCCATCAATGACTATTGATTACCATCACTTCTCATCGATTTCTGTTGATTCCTATCGGTTTCTTTCAATTCATATCAATTTTCATTTATTCCTACAATAATTCCCATCGATTCCTATTGATTCCCGTTGATTTCCATCAATTTCAATCGAATCCTGTCAATTCATATCTATTTCTATCAATTCCCATCAATTACTATAAATTTCAATAAATTCTCGTCGATTCTCGTTAATTCTCATTGATCGCCATTGATTCTCTCCACTTCCCATCGATTCCCATTAAATTCTATCAATTTCCATTGATTCCTATAACAATTCCCATCGATTCCTATCAATTCCCGTTGATTCCTATCAATTCCAATTGAATCCTATCAATTCCTATCAATCTTTATCAATTCCCATAAATTCCTATAGATTCCATCCCTTCCCACTAATTCCTATCAATTCCCATAGATTCCAATCAATTTTCTTCAATTCTCATCGATACTTGATAATTATTATCGATTTTTTCCACTTTCCATCGATTCCGATTAATTCCTACCAATAACCAATCATTATCATCACTTCCCATCGATTCCTATCAATTTTCATAGATTTTTATAACAACTCCCATTGATTCCCATCAATTCTAATCGATTCCTATTTATTTCTATCAATTTTCATCAACACCTATCAATTGCCATTGATTCTTTCCACTTCCCATCGATTTCTATCGATTTATATCGCTTTTCATCGATTCCTATCATTGTTGATAGATTCCTATAACAATTTTCATCGATGCTTATCAGTTCTTATAGATTCTCATCCATGTCCATCAATTCTACCAATTTTTAATATTCCTATGGATTACAGTCAATTCTCGTCGATTCTCATCAATTCTTATTAATTTTATTGCCATCGATTCTTTTCACTTCCCATCGATTCCCATTAATTTCTATCAATTTCCATTGATTCCTTTATTCATTCCTATCGGTTCCAATAATCGGAATTGATTCCCATCGATTCTCATAAATTTCCATAAATAATCAGTGATTCTTATCACTTCCAATCGATTCCTATCAATTTTCATAGATTCGTATAACAATTGCCATTGATTCCTATCAATTCTAATCGATTCCTATTTATTTAAATCAATTTTCATCAATACCCATCGATTACCATTGATTATTTTAACTTTCCATCGATTCCTATCAATTGTCATTGATTACTACAACAATTCCCATTGATTCCTATAACAGTTTTCATTGATTCCCATCAATTTCATTTGACTATCATCAATTCCTATTTATTTCTGTCAATTTTCATCGATGCTTATCAATTCTTACAGATTCTCATCCATTTCCATCAATTCTATCAATTTTCAATCTTCCTATGGATTCCAGTCAATTCTCGTCGATTCTCGTCAATTCTTATTAATTTTATTACCATCAATTTTTTTCACTTCCCATCGATTCCCATTAATTTCTATCAATTTCCATTGATTCATTCCTATATTCATTCCTATCTGTTCCTATAAATCGGAATAGATTCCCATCGATTCCCATCAAATTCCATAAATAATCAGTGATTCTTATCTCTCCCAATCGGTTCCTATCAATTCATATCGATTTCCATTTATTCCTATCAACTTTCATTGACTTCAATCAATTCCATCAATTTTCATCGATTCTCATAAATTCCTATAGATTTCTATCAATTTCTATCACTTTCTATACATTCCTATTGATTTTAATCAATTCACAGCAACTCCAATCAATTACCACTGATTTTTATCGCCTTCCATCAATTCTTATCAAAATCTATCGATTCCTATATGAACTCCCATCGATTCTCATCAATTACTGTTGATTCCTATCATGTTTCTTAATTTGTTCGCCATTCAGAATTATGACCTGTTTTTTTTTTCAATTATTCCGTAATTTTAAAATTCAAAATTTCGAATTACGAATTCCTCCATAACCTATCGAATTTTGAATTCCAGTCATTTGTTCTTCACTCTTCTCAATTTGTGCACTTAGTGCCTAAATGAACACTCATCAACCCAAATAAACCGTTTCGAAAATTTTCCCCCACGAAAATGACCGCGTCAGGTATTTTCGTAACCAAACTCCGTCGAATAACACACGTGCGAAATCGCCCGCCAAAAGTCACGTCTCGCGAATAAATTATCGGACATGATTTCCATTTAAAATTATCCCGTTTTCACTGGTTTCATCGCGCAACAAAAGCTCGCGGCCCATAAATAGCGACAGCAAACAAGCGAAAAAAAAGGAAAAAAAGTACGGCTTTAATCAGAACGCGTTCTTGGATCAAACGCGGAAAAGCCGGATATTGATACGGACACGAAAGACGGCTAAAAACGAGCGCGTTCGCATTGTGGAGTACGCGGGACAGAGAATATTAAAATACGTCAGGAAAGAGAAAAACAGCTTCGCGCATCGGTAAAAATTTCATCAAACTTGGCTTGTTTGCCGCGAGACACAATACGCGATGGAAAAATAGCCCGTGAAATCCGCGGGGACGCGAGTGTTTTCCGTTGAAGTTATTCGGAGGAGCAAAAAATGAAGGTGGAAAAAAGGTGGCTCAATGAGCGCGAATGCAATTGTCGAGAATCGATCGACGTTACGAACGTGGAAATACGTATCGGGGCGCGGCGCACGCGACTGTTTCCTTTGAAATTTCATCGGCTATTTTCGCGGCTGAGTTTTAAATGAGTTGAAAAGGGCGGATGGGGTGGATAGCGTGTTTTTAGAAATTGATTGGAAAGGTGGTGAGGTGGAAATGAGAGATGTGTTATCAGAGAAAATTTTAGTGTTACATTTAATACTAAAATACGTTTTTTTTTCACCCTGAAAAAACTTTTTTGACCAGTTTGAGGATTTTTGGATATTTTGGTGGGAATGAAATTAAGATCCTTAAATTTTCATATTTTTAGACACTGAAATTAGAGATTTTTGGTGGTCGAGAATTTGAAGGTTTGAAATATAAAATCATGGATTCGTAGTTTCGACTATTTTTCGAATTCGAAAAATCTTAGAAATCTAGTGGTTCTGAATTTTCAGTTTTGAATTTGAAATATTGGGAAATTTAAGGATTACCTATGATTGGGAATTGAGGAAATTTGAAGTTTTTGAAATTGTTTGGAGGGGTGGTTGAGGTGGAAACGAGAGATGTTTTTATCAGAGACTGTTTCAGTGTTGCTACTTTTACCACTAAAATTCGTTTTTTTCACCCTACGAAATCTTTTTTTGTCAATTTAAGGATTTTTTGGATTTCTTGGTGATAATGAAATTAAGATTCTCAAATTTTTATATTTTTGGACATCGAAGTTCAGGATTTTTGGTGGTCCAGAATTTGAAAATTTGCATGGAGTATAAAATTTTGAATTCATAGTTTTGACTATTTTTCGAATTCTAAAAATCTCAAAAATCTAGCGATTCTAAATTTTGAATGTCAAATATAGAATATTGGAGAATTTGAAAATTCCCTATAATTTGTAATTCAGAAAATTTGATGTTTTCAGAAATTGATTGTAGGGGTTGTTGAGATGGAAATAAGAGATGTATACCCAAATTTACCACTGAAATAAGTTTTTTTTCACCCTGAAAAATCTTTTTTGGCCAATTCATCAATTAAAATTGATGAGATTGTCGAGTATTTTTTCGATTTTGATGATTTTCAATATCTGAATGACTTCAGTTCAAAACTGAATGTGAAATTCAAAAACTGATGTGCCTCAATTCGATCGAAAACCAAGTGCACAAATGAAAATGAACAAAAAACAAATCACTGAAATTCGAAGTGATTTTGTTAGAAGCGATTTTTTTTTTAGAATGTCATTCAGACATTCAAAATTTTGACTTTTTGAATTACGGAGATGAAAAAACAGCATGAAATACTGAAAAAACAATATTTTCGAAAATATGAAAATTTAAATTTGATTCACAGAAACTAAAAATTAATGAACTGAAAAAATTTTCATCACGAAATTTTCTATTTTACGATGATTGAATTATATTTGGATTTGAAATTCTATTCTAACAAATATTAATTAATGTGAACATTAAATTTTAAAATTTATTTTTTCTTTATTGTATTATAGAAAAATGCCTAAGAGCATGAATTGAAAATGATGACAAAATATAATTCGATAAAAATTGAAATTTTCACTTATAGTCACATTTCACTTAAGGGTTCTGAGAGTTTCGATAAAGCTTACGTATGCATAATAATATTGTCTGAGAACGTAACAAAAGTTGTGTCAGTTTACAGAATGAAAATTGATACTGTTTGTAATATGTT